>NW_011627021.1:1054218-1075235 GCF_000204515.1 Acromyrmex echinatior
TGTTTGTATATAATTAAAATATAAAAAAGATAAAATATTATATCATTAAACACAATTGCTATAATATAATGCATGCGGTGCATTATATCACAACTGGCAATCATGATTAATAATGTGTAATATCTTTTTATATTTTATTTATATACACAACATACATACACACATCTAAAAAATATTATAAATGTATTTATTCATATAACTAAACTCAAAAGATATATATCTATACAAACCCGATTCTACCAATGTAGTATAAGATTAACTTTAATCTCTTAGTGTAACTTAGTATTTATCTTTTTCTAATTCGTAGAACTAGAAGAAAATAAAAATTGAACCGAGGTTAAAAAAAAACAAAGTAAATCTTACATTGATAGAATTGGGCCTTATGCCAATGTAATTCTTAAAACTAGAAAAAGATAAAGATTTAGTTAAGATTGAAGTACAATATTAGAAATGGACATTATATATATAGTCATGTATACATCTAGAGTTTATGTAGCAAGATTCTGCTTTGTTACCTCGTTACAGCTTTTGTTTTTAAAGGACTGTAATACAGCCGTTGTAAATATGCGCCGATGAGACTATAAAAAAGATTGACAGGCTTGGAAAGCACCATTTTTTCGTATCAATTGCTATCTGTTCTCAATTTTCTGGACCTGGAAGACACGATTCGTAGGATGAGTCGCAGAAAACACGGATCATATGATAAAAAGCGGTGCAAAGTGCAAACCGCCGTCAGCTGATAAGTAGTAAGTCTCCACTGACGAATAGCTTTGGATCGCTTTTAAGATGAGTCGCATTTTCGACAATCTTTTTTTGTATTTATTTCGTTGCGATTTATATAAAAACAGTAGACGTATGAAGAGCGCGAATACGTTGAATGATAAATATCTTGTATCTAATTACGAAACTCTTTTCTCTTTGAACAAGTTTTTAGAAGTCTATCTGTGCAATTCGATCAGATCGGGTCAGAATTCGACAATCGATTTTTTAGCTGTCAAGACACGAATTGTCTCGAATACAACTTCAAATAGTTCGAATACTTTTGAATGATATCGATAATGCACAAGAATAGTCGAGTTTTTTTAATTCGTGATTGAGCAATCGCATTATGCGCAAATGCTTTTATTTCAGAAAAACTAAATCTGCACATAATATGCGATCAATCGATGAATTTAAAAAAATTTGCCTAATTACGAAATCTCTTGAGAATTCACGGGCTTTATAACCTCGATTCGAGTCAAACTTCGACGTTAGTTTTTTCAGAGTATCAATAATCGCCTGTTTTAATCTTTACAAGATTTTTAATTTAAATAATTGGGAAAAGTATTTCATTGACTCTCTGTAGAATGTACATATGAGAGAAAGAGAATGTACGTACGATTAATCTATGTAATTTATGTGCCTCCAACCTGAATTGACGAAAAATAGAACTTGTTCTTCAGTTCTTTCGGAACTGATCAACCGCGAGTTTGACAAAACGCAAGAGAATTTGGGATCGATACGAAGAAGCGAAACAAATCTGTAGCTTCGGTCAATCTTAGTCAATGCGAAAGATCGTTGTTTGTATAGATTATCTCTTTTAATACCACGTGATTGTTTTATATGTAATCTCTGGAAAATATATTCTCTATCTTCTCTACTGTGTAAAAGATGCGATGTGATGGTAAATAAATAATCGTGCGGAGCATAAAATAGATACTCGCTAAAAGCATTGTTAAAGCATCGCGCATCGTAATTACAATACTTATTAGTTACATACCTAAATTGCATAAGTGATTTAATATATAATAATATGATCACACAAAGAATAGAGTACCTAAAGTATTCAAAGGGCGGTATTCATCAGTCCGTTCTTATTTCAAGACTGTCTTAAGTAATGTCTTAAGACGCTAATATGGCTCTCTGATTGGTTCATAACTTCTTAAGAACTTAGGGTGAAATCACATGATGCGAAAAAAGGCTGCGGAATAGAGGATGCGTCATTGAAACAACCAATTAGCGCTATTCGGAATAACGCAGAAGAATGTTGATTGGTTACTTTTATAGTGCGTTCTCTATTTCGCAATCGTTTTCCGCACTGTGAGATTTCACCCTTAGGCTGACATCCTATGAAATGGAAATTTATAGCGGAACAAAACAACGAGACCAATCAGATCACAGAAAAGAAAGTAATGACAGAGTGTGATTGGTCTCGTTGTTCCGTTCCGCTATAAATTTCCGCTCCATGAGATGCTTTGAAACGGTTTTGAATATAAGATCTGACTATGAATACCGCCCGAAGAGTGACTTTGAATAAACCTCGATTAATTTAATCAATTATAATCTTGCTTACTAAAAATTTCTAATATTGTACATAGTTTATATATTATATATAATTTAATCTCTGTGGCAAATAATAATAACAGTACCAGACAATGGCTGCGTTTAACAGAACGTTTATTTTGCAACTGTGGAAGTTTTCTTCGCACTGATTAGGTTATGCTTTTAGATCAAGAGGAATGGTCCTATCTCAGCAGATAATCATAAAACGGTTGCAAAACTGTTGTGTTCTATTGAACACAGTCAATGGCAGTGAGCGCTATTGATGTTTCTGATATGGTTCTTTCAGATCTAAAATGCTTGGATGATCTAAAAGAATACACAAATAACAGCAAGCGCTCACTTAATTGTTAAATCCGCTGAACGCAATCGTTGGTATATTTTTTTAAATCATCCAATTAGCATTTTGGATCTAAAAAAATAAATCAAGCAGTGAGCGCTCACTCAACAACTGTTGTTCATTCAACGCAGTCATTGATGATTGAAGAAATTATTTGACTGTAATTGATCAATTTCTTATGACTTAAGGCAGAACCTTCTAAATGGTCACATGATCGTGTCCCCACCAAGATTTCAACGGTAAGCAGGGGGTCGATTATGTATCTTGAATTAAGGAAAATTACAAAAGTGAATAAATTCACTAGAATATTCATAATTTAATTGGTCTCATAATCATTGCTCACTTTCATAATTTTTACCTCATTTCAAAATACACAGTCAAGCCCCAGATACCTCTCAATGTTATTCCCTTCAACACTACCTTTCTTCTCGTCACACGCGTTCAGAGCCATTGCAAGTAAGTAATATACAAATATAACTCTTATGGTCCTTTTATGGCCATTCTACAATAAGTCATCCCTAACAGCACACGTCGATATGTTGACTGTAAGTTGACTTTGCTAAGTCAGGCCTTTAGAGTCGACTGTAAGTCGTTTGTACAGTGTCCTTCCAATGTTGACTTTAAGACGTCTAATGTGATTTACGTTTAAATGTAGAATCATTTCGTCCTTGTTGTTTAACTATAATTAAACAAGGATGAATGCTGTTCATGAGCGTGGTGGGCATGAATCGGACTACAGTCTAGAATGATTGACTTAAAGTCAGCTTACAGTCTTTGTGGGACATTGTATAAGTCTAAAGTCGACTTATGGATGTTCATTTTTCAGACGTCTAGAAGTTATTGTCGACTCAGAGTCGACTTTGTGCTGTTAGGGATTAGTCATAAATCAGAAATTAGAAGTTGGAAATTGACGACTGTGATTGGTCAATTTCTAGCTTCTAACTTCTGATTTATGATTAATGACTTATTGTAGAATACGTGTAAAGGCCGCAGCACAGACTTTTGCATAACGCACAATGCATAAACGAATCAATTAATCAGAATCTTTCCTTTCTTCCCATTCCCTAGAAAAGAAGGATTTCGATTGATTTCCTTATGCACTATGCATTATGCGTTAAGGACTTAAATCAATTTCCAACTTCTAACTTCTAATTTATGATTTATGACTAATGGCTTATTGTAGAATGGCCATTAGAGTATATCCACACAACTTGTATAAACGAAATGGATAATAGAAATTATCCAATCGCACTTCTCTTATAAAGACGCACGCAAAGTGTGATTATGCAAGTTTGTGTGGATATACCTTAACATAAGAAACGCACCATGTGCATAGACTTTATTCAACTTGCATCATCAGATACGAGATTTACCACGTCGATAAAGCAGACCGCTCAGCTATCACCGAGCAAGCAGTAAATCGAGTGGACTGAAGTGGACGCGCTAGTGGGATTGTCTAATTCCTACATCACTTCGGTCATCGGTTTCCTGATCTCTCTATCTTTCTCAGCGAAACGGTTGATCGGTTGACTCGCGTTAATCGTTGGTCCGTCATCGTACGTGGATCGCGTGGTATCCGTGTCCAAGTCGTGTTTGTCGTGTCTGTCGTGTCGTGCTGTTATCGCGATTCGCGTGTCGTATATTCTACATAAATCATATATCGTGTCGTCGCATATTTTCGCTCACTGAGCGCAATCCGTTCGTACAAATAATCGTCGCACCTCCCAGCGCCTCATTCCCAGAATAGAGGCACCATCGAGCGTGTTATAAATCGTCGTGGTCTGTCGTGCACGGGGATCGTAGCGCCGTTAACGTCAGTTAACGTTAACGGGGGAGTTCGAGCTCGGAGTCGCCGACTTCGTCATGCCGTCGGCCGCGGTCGCGACGACGACGGCGACGACGGCACACTCCGAATCGGGAGGAGACGCGTTCTCTCGCTGCTGATATGGGGCCACTGACCGAGCGTTTGGTCCTGGTCTCCGTGGGCCCTCCCTGCTTCGAAAATAAATAAAAGTCTCGAACGGCTCTATATAAGGAGATCGTAAACGACGACGACGACGACGAAGACGACGACGACGACGACGACGACGACGACGACGACGACGACGAACACGGACACGACGACGACCACGAAGACTGCTTCGAAAATAAATAAAAGTCTCGAACGGCTCTATATAAGGAGATCGTAAACGACGCCGACGACGACGGAGACGACGACGACGACGACGACGACGACGACGACGACGACGACGACGACGACGACGACGACGACGACGACGACGACGACGACGACGACGACGACGACGACGACGACGACGACGACGACGACGACGACGACGACGACGACGACGACGACGACGACGACGACGACGACGACGACGACGACGACGACGACGACGACGACGACGACGACGACGACGACGACGACGACGACGACGACGACGACGACGACGACGACGACGACGACGACGACGACATCCTCTTCTAAGGTAGACAACCGTGCTCAGAATGGCTTCGACCTCCAGCAGCGATGTCCAGGTGCTAATGGGCAAGGGCAAACGCGGAGCAGCGGCCTACATCAGCCTGGCTACTGGTCGGAACACCGGGACTAATACGAACCCGCCGTATCTCAATGAGCTGCTGGATGTCTTGCTGAATCCCAGCAAACCCATCGATGACTGGGAGACCATCGATTGGTGCAAGTGGCTCATGGCTGGTGGCCGGACACCCGATGAATTCGCTAATATAGGTGGTTATCCGTAATAAAAAAAAATGATCCTGTGAAGAAGGATGTATGACTAATGATGAAATTAATAGTTTAATATAAGCCTATAAATTTACACCAATTGTTTAATATTTACATCAAATTTATAATTTTTTATTAAATTGTTTTAATTTCATCAATGCGTTTGAAGAACGGTGTATTAAGGTGGTATATACAATATAATAATAAATCAAGATGATCAATTAAATACATGTATATACATTTACAGGTATTGTCGAAATTAAGATAATTTAATAGAAAATTGCTAATTAGCAAATTTATTAAAAATATTAAACGAGTAATACAAATTAGGACATAACTAAAATAACTTTACATAGACGTGATAATGTCTCTCATCACAAGTTTCTTAATTTTTAAGTTAAAATATTGTTAATGAAGACTCAAACTAGAGTCAAAAAGTACATTGTTATACGTTTTTGTATTTACAGCTTTATATTAATGTTGTGGAAAATTAAAATTGATCTATTAAGATACATATTATCTTCGATGTCAACTCTTATCACTCGCTTTATTTTTGTTGTTTTCATTTTTGACATAATAGACTTATGTAAAAGTTTTTATTATTAAATATTTTAAATAGATAATGTAAGTTATCAAGGTAGTTCATACAGATACTGTAATGTATCAATATATAATGTGTTCTTCTATAGAAAATTTACAATGTTTTAGAAAGTCCCTATTTACTGTCATTAGTTGTAAACATTGCGTTTGTCTTTTTCAAAGTATTGAAGTATCGACGCTGCAGATGAAGCATAATTATTTTTGCAAACAATGTTTACTTGCTGTTTAAGACAAAATATTAATGCTAAAAATCTCTATTGATTAATTGAAGAAATTTATTACAAATATCAATTTAATGTGCAACACGAAGTACGGAATATTGTAAAAGTTAAAGCCAAACTTATATAATGTGTTAATATGGTTAAATTAAAAATAGAAAACAATAAGAACTATAAGAGGTCAATGATATTTATTAATAATAAATACAGTTTTATGTCTTGTTTTTTCAAAGCAATGATATAATAGAAAAAGAAGGCTATATATATATATATATATATATATAATACAAGCAATTAATGAATATAAATTAAAAAATGAAAACATACTTTATCACAAAATATCAAAAGGCCAGTTACCAGTTTTGACTTACAGAGTTTTCTTCAACCAAAAATAATAAATACATAAAAAAAATTATTTAAAAATATTCACAGAAATCGGCAAAAAGTTAAAGGTTATTTAAAGTAACGATTACAAAAACGAAGTCTAAACAAATGCACACATCATTATATAATCAACTGATAAAATATATCAAATGTAAAAAATAAAATGAACTAATCAAAATAAAATTAATTAATCTTAGCATGTTTGTTCTTTTGTTGAAACTCGTAGTCTTCTGCTCTTCAAACCGAGACATAGAATAAATTTTTCTTTTTCTTTTATATGTACTTTTTATTTGACTGAAGGAGAATTTGTGAGTCGAAATTATTCTTTTGGTATTTTGTAATAAAGTACTTTTATTTTGTAACCTAAATCCGTTAGTTGTTCATATTAATCTCCTTTTTTATTATATATTGTTTATAAATACATTTTTATATCGATTATATTAATTTTGTAATTCCTTAGACCAATTCCACAACGTTTGTTATGATTAACTCTTAACCGAGGTTTAATTTGTTTCTCATCTCTTTCCAATTCTAGAATAAATTGAATTTTAGTTAAGAGTTAACCGTGAGTTATGGAATTGGGTCTTAGATAAGTCGCTGACTCAGGAAAAAATACCAATTATTGTTTATACTATTCCAAATTTAATTTGCTTGGAGTAAATATATAATTATTATTTATTATAATTAAATTTGATACATAGGAGACGAATATCATCGATCGGAATGAATAATACTGACAAATTAAAATAGTATGAAAGTTGTAAACTATATAAGCGATATGAACTGGAAATTATGAGATTCACGCAAAAATATTAGGCATCAAGGCACTTATTTTGGCGAAATATGATTTTTCTCGCTTATTTATGTTGAACATTTCTCGGTTAAATTTCACTTATTATTGTACAAACAATAACTAACAATAAATTATTTTCAGCGATTTTTCTAAGGAATAATAAAATCAATCACAAAACAAGATTTTGTTAGTAAATAATTAAAAAATTATTTTTGGGCACTATAAATCTCTTTTATCCATTGCAATATTTTAAAATTCTACATAAATTTGCTCCCATTTTTTGTTTAAATGCCTTGTATTTAATAGAAATATTTATTTGATTATTTAAATATTTGTGTTTTATTTAAGTTATTTTATAAAATAAGCAGCAATCAATTCAAATTTTTCTATCTGAAAGCAATTTTATAGATAGAAAAACTTAAACGGAGCTAATTTTATAGTTAAATAATATATCTTATGCCAAAATTATAAAATTTTTAAGAATTATTATTGGATTAATATATAAAATTTATGTTCTTCATTATAATAAGCACTTACTTTGCTTCGTATACCTTATTTGCAATGTTGCAATTTTATAAACTATACACGCAGGTATAAATATACAGTATTTGCGTATTTGGCAGCGCTAATTTTTCAGATAAACATATAGTCATGAGAAGACAAGTATAGAATTGCAGCTATAGTCGATGACGTTAGCTTAACTCACGTTACAAAAATTACACTGAGTTTCTGTTTCAAATGTTACATAAGGGTAATTTTGTTTGCACTGAGGCATTAATTTTTTTTAATATTTATTGTAAATAATAAGAAGTATACGTTAAGTAACATATAATTGCAACATTATTTAGATTACTTATTGCTATTCATATCTTGTGTACTTACAACATTAAGAAAAATTTAATTATACCTCAGAGAAAATGCTCTAGAAACAAAACATTTTCGTTTGTATGTTAATGTGTGTGTGTGTGTGTGTGTGTGTGTGTGTGTGTGTGTGTGTATGTTCTATTTTTATAGATTATATTATTTTTATTAATATGCTTTAATAAAATAATAAACGTTTGGAAACTCGATAATAATTACAAAAATGTGTAATTATAAAATTATAAAAGCGATATTAATTGTATTATGGAAACAAACTATAATCCTGTTATTTATTAATCAAATTTTTACTTTTTTCAGTACGCACTTATGATAATGCTACTACCTGCGGTCTGGTTTGGACACCAAACTTTGTAGCGTATCGCTGCCGTACGTGCGGTATATCTCCCTGTATGTCTTTATGTACCGAATGTTTCAAGAAGGGAAATCATTATCGTCATGACTTCAACATGTTTCTCAGCCAAGCAGGTGGTGCATGTGATTGTGGCGATACGTCTGTGATGAAGGAGACTGGGTAAATCGATTAACATAAACACAATATTCTGTAGAATAGTAGAAATTTGCGGAATATATTGAAAAATCTCTTGGCTTTCAAAATATCTTAATTTTTCTTAAATATTACTATTTCTTTCGTTTTTCTCTTTTTCTTTTAAAGGATATGTCAGAGATATTATGATTTCCCAGCAAGATATCTTAACATATTTCCGCAAATTTTTTTGATCTATGAACACATTCTTGAATTATTTTTCTTTACATGTTGCTGACTCATTTTCTGTTTTACAGATTTTGTGATAGGCATGGGCCAAACGCGACTGTAAATAAATCAGTTGCACCGTCTGATCTGATGAATGTAGCCGAGGCAATGATGCCCAGAATTATTCTTCGACTTATACAACATTTACGTGAAAATTGGTATGTTGAACATTATACTTCGTAAGTTATTATCAATTTCTTGAGTGATGAGATCGTAACGAAAAAGGTCTTTCTGCTTTATTTTAAATATCTGAATTATTAGAATGTAAAAAAATTATATCTTATCTGACCTTTTGCCACATGATGTAAACTGACACATTTCAATATATATTAGGTGTTGGAATTAATTCGTAGCGTTTTACAAGTGATGGGAAGTACTTTCATTAATGTATTTTTTAATGCTCATGTGAAATAAATAACATTCTTTCATTAAAAAACGCTACGAATTAATTCCAACACCTAATACATATATCTTTAAATTGGATAATTCGTTGCTTTTAAAATTAAAGTGACTATATCTTAAAAACAAAGTTTTTTTCACATATATGTTTAGATTTACTTTTAATTCTAAGAGATAAAGAGAATATGCTTATCAAATTTGTATTATTTTTAAGAATCCTTCTTAAGAAAGATCTTGAATGTAGAGAAATTAAATTGGAATAAAATTGTAATATATGTTAATAATAGTCTTAATGATTAATTATTGTTTTGCTTATGTTTTAGTAAAATGGGAGTGCCTGATCAAAAAAGTGCTATACATGAGACAGATGCATATCTTACCATGTTGCTCGATTTGAACAATATGGGCGCATTAATGAGGCATGTCATGACATCAGCTCTCACGAATCCGCAGAAATATCGAGGTCTCATGGATCCTTCTGTGTTAACGGGACAATCGGAGTATGATAGTTATTGCCAAGATAGCAATAAAATATATCAACATGCTGTAAAATCGCTTCCAAATCCCGAACCCCCAGATGAATACAAAGGTAAGTACAGTATTGCAATATAATTTCACGATAATTTCATAATAATATTAATAATAACAATTTTTACAACAAAATAATTTACGTATATGAATGACTTATGACATATTTGCTTTTTAGAATGTGTATCGCTTCAAGAGCACTTAGAACACACCACTTTCTTGGAAGAACTAATGTTTTGGACCGTCGCTTATGAGTTTCCGCAAAAATTAGTTTGTTTGCTTTTGAACATGTTGCCGGATCCTGATTACAAGGAAGCTTTAACTCGCGCCTTTGTGTTACACTACAGCAGAATCTCAATGATGCTTGAACGTTCAATGGATCCTGATACATTGAGCAATAGAGTTGTTCACGTTAGCGTACAGGTATTTATCTTATTAATTGTCAGTCAGTAAATATTATGACATGCACATATAAATTTTTATTTGCAGTTTGTTTTCATAACGTATTCAAGCTTGTATACTTTTCAGCTTTTTAGTAATGAGAAACTAGCATTAAGAATGGTTGATCAATTGAAGTTATTACATGTTATGGTCATTAGTTTGAAATACATGATGAGCAAAATACTCATTCAAAACACTTTGCACGGTACGTATGAGTAAGATAAAATAAAGACAATTAGCTTGAATGGAACAGTAAGATTGAAAGGAAGATTTCTATTTCAGATCCGGATAAAAATTTCCATTATGTTGTGGATTGCGGACGTCAAGTGATGAAGGAGCACTGTTACTGGCCATTAGTATCTGATTTAAACAATGTACTCTCACATAAGCCAGTCGCTGTTAAATTCATGAGCGATAATACTCTCCTAGAAATGTGGTTCGACTTCTTGTCTATGTTTCAAGGCATGAATGTCAATCAGAGAGAACTAAGTCAACATGTCGAGTTTGAGCCCAATACATATTATGCGGCATTCAGTGCTGAACTGGAAGCCAGCGCATATCCGATGTGGGCTCTTGTGTCGCATCTTCGTGGCCCCGAAAGTGCGACATTAAGTCGACGAGTGCTTACCTTTTGCCTTACAGCTTTGCAAGATTGGCTCGATGCCGTAAACTATACAGATCCGAATGTGGTGAGTACAACTCTCGTACTGCGTATGTACTTGCTTAGATTATATTCCAATACTTTATAATTTATATGTTCTTTTTTACCTTCCTTCAGAGTGATAGTTTACAAGTGTCATTTCATCTACCGCTTCATCGATATCTCGCAGTATTTATGTGCCAGGCAATCAGACAGCAGGGAGCAACTCTACGCGAATTATTGCCGCCCACAGATATGTTGCACCTTCTCATGATGCACCCGTTGCGAGTGCAGGTGAGTGCGCATTTTTCTTTCTACTTCAATTAATTCTTCGCGGACGCTAAATTATATTATTTGTAAATGTAATACTTCTAACAGATCTTTTGCACCAATAAATTTAATTTTATTCGGTTAGATTATTTATTTAAATAATTAAGTTAATAGAAATATAATCGAAAAATTTTAGTCCGCAAAGGGTTAATAGTCTCAAGGTGAAGAATGAGAGATCCTCGATGACTGTTCATGCATGTCTATGATGCATTACTTACAAACAGTCAGTATATATACAGATACAGATTTTGTCATGACAATTTATTTTGAAAGACATACATATTTATAGGCACATGATGAGAAAATTAAAGAAAAAAGTTATATATAATATTATAAAAATATTACAAACTCATTTACGAAAATTCTAAATAACATTCATTATAACATTTTAAACTAAATCTAGAAAAGATAGCTTACAATATAATTTTATATGAAGTTGTAACATAAAAAAATCATTGTACGATACTCTTTTCTAATCTTAACCTTAAACCTAAAATGAAATACTTTCTTAATAACATAAACTTTTGGAATTTCTTTATATAAGTCTGATATGTATATATTTTTTAATAGTAACTAAATCAAAATCTATAAAAAAAAACGCAGCAATTTGCTCTTCACTCTAGATTGTTTTTATATAAAATTCTTTCAGTTTAAGATTAATAATATAAATTACTAGTTACGATTTATCTAACAATATACTGACAAACGATGGCTTTATTAATAATGAGTATAACAGATTTAATAAAAAAATCTATATGTAATTATAAAAAGTATAAGAATTAAATATGATAACTGTTCATTGCATAAGAAATATTGGTTTTAGAGATTTTGCATTTTAATTAAATAATTTTTCAAAATTAGAAGTTGCCTTTACATTTTGATTAAATGTAAATAGAATCTAAAAATGGAAAGGATTAAAGATAAAGAAATACTTTTATGTTTCGTAAAATTAAATTCCAACATCTGTTTTTTTTGTTTCGTGTTTATACTTTATTCAAAAATTTCAGTCAATTTTTCTTAAAGCTGAAATATTCGAAAGTCAACATTTCATATGCAATAATTCGGTACATATTGGATCATTTAAAAAGTATCCGCAGTTTTTTCTTTCAAAAATTGAACAAAAAACCGCGGATACTTTTTAAATGACCTAATATCTTCTTTTACCTCGATACATATATTGAGGTCCTTGGCAAATCACAGGTTTTTTAATCATTATTTCGATAAAGTGAAAGATACAATATTTCTACGTGGCTTTTATCTCGTTTGGAGTTTCGAGAACCGGCGGCGCCGGTGGCAGATCAGCTTGTAGGTGCGGCGCGAAATCGTAGGTAGTTAATTTCAAAGCAACGAATCCACCCGAACCCTTTCGACCTTTGTGAAAGATACCGGCGCCCGCAAGCGGCATCGGCGGATTCGGTATAATTGGTTGAATATCAAGGAAGGGAATCGTACTTTGTGCGGCGTCCTTTCGTCGATCGCTCGGTGCGAAGTTCAAATATTGATTCTCTTCAGTGTCCGGTTCATTTGGTACGAAAGTGTGAATCGGTATATCGGGATCGGTGTATTTCAACTCAGTTCTAAAAACAAAAAATTCAATCAGTTTTTAGTGTCATCAGAAAGATTACATTTCTTTATTATGCTAAAAAAGAGAGAAAAATTTTACCTGTCAGTAACGTCATTACTATGCCAAAAGCTCTTTTCTTCGGGTTGAATTAACGATCCGGATGTGAAGTTGAATGGAGTTATCATTATTTCTAAATTTAGACGGCTACCAACCATTCGGAGCCTAACGCCTAAAACAGATTTTGTATATTATATTATATGTATTTTATAGAATTCTTTATTTGGCCCAAGAAATTCGCGTTACAGATCCGCAAAATGTATGTGTTAACCAAAATCAATTTCGAATTACCTGTCAACAGATGATCTGGTACTGCCAACAGATCATCGAGATCTAAAGCGCGTTTTTCCCATACTATTGTATGATAATCAACGCCGTTTCTAATGTGAGAGTCCATGATTGAAAAAGCATCGACCGGTTGCCATTCGATTGTTGATACATCGATTCCTCCACGTGGAAGTAACTGACCCTCTTGGATTTGTATATGAATAATTTGATTTATCTTCCTCAGTCTTATTCCTGTTATGATTCTATAAGAAAATAAATATTATACTTTCAGCTATACTTTCGTATAGATTCTATTGATTTTATTTTGTTCTATTAAATTTTATTAATTCTGTTAATTTTATTTGTTGTGTTGATCTTTATTACTCAAATTATTGGGTATTCTTACTTATTGTTTGAAATATCAGACATCACAGATCGGAGACTGAAATATCGATCGGAACTCGAATTTTGATCGTCACAGTAGCAAAAACAGTAGCTACAATGCCAGAAAAGCCATCGCCACCAGCTGTCGACTTTAGTTGTTCCTGCAGGACATGTTTTTGAGTTTCCATAATGAAGACCATTTTCATATTCTATATATTCGTATCGCCTAGTACTGTTTCTATCCTAAATGTGAAAAAAATTGAATTAGTGATTAGAAAAAACTATATTGTATTAATTTTTTTAAATTGCAAAACAGGTTTTTTAAATTCATACTATTTTACGATATTTTTTCTATTTTTGAGTAAATTATTTTTTTTATTTCGATATTCCAGTTTTGTAGTTATAATTGTAATTTTATAATTATTTTTAATTTTCAATTATAATTTTAGAATTAATTATCTTTCTGAGTTATACAAATTAAATTTTACTAATTTTTCTGTACTGTATATAATTCATAAATTTTTTTTTCGAGTTGTTTTTTTGTTATTTAATATTATCTTAAATTATGTACTTTTTATAAAAAAATTCTTCGTATAACATGTGTGTGTGAGATTTAAAAATACTTACCGCGGGGCAGATCCACATGTCGGAATCAATGTACTCGCAATGCAATATCTTGCCATTACATTGACGTTGTTTCGAACAAAACTGATTCTGATAGCAACCGTACACCTTAGTGTATCCATAATAAGCGCAGTTCTCCTTGCACGTGCCTTCAGTGTTTAAATCCACTTCATTTACGATATATCCTTGGAACAGTTGCTTCAACTCGGTATAAGTTTCACCTAAACAGAAATTGTATATATAAATTATACATATCTAATTATAAGTCATATAAATTAATGTCTTTGCGATGTATTATCCTTATTCAAAAAGCTTTACCTAATTTATGTACACGTGGATCGCACCTCCAAAGACTTTTCGGGGCGTATGTCATTGCAGTTTTTACGGCTCTTAATGTCTCGGACGTTCTTATCGCGTATTGATGTTTCAACGTCTGTATTTCCTCGCTAAAGTTATTACCTAAAAGATTTATCAAAATTAGGTATATTCGAATTGTAATCGCATTCAACTAGGTCGCGATGATCTGTATGAAGCGTAACAAAAATCAATTTCTTTAGATAGTGTTTTTATTATTTTCTAAATTGCTATATTTAAATTGCTATATTTAACTTGCTTTGTTTTAACTGTGATTCAAAAAAAGATTTTAATTGCTTTGTGTAGATCACGCGACGTCGAAAATACTGTATGTAGGACGTATATTTAAACGTGAGCATCGGTACCACGTACCTTCGTTGTACAGACGTAATAGCATGTATGAGAATTGAATCATAGTGTAACCCTTGATCTCCGTCAACGCCACGGCATTATACAAATTGTACAGCAGTTGCTGCGGCGATTGCATCTCATTGCACATTTGGTTCGATGCTTCCTGCACATACAAGAATACTTTGCAAATATTTTGAAGAGTATATATATTTATGCAGATTTGAATATTATTTGTGATCAAGAATGAACGCATCGCTGTGATATTTAATTCTCAATAGAGATGCCATGAATTTTTTTAGACTTTCGTTGCATACTTGTGAGCCCTTTTATGCCTCCACTAAAAGCCTTAAGTATCTACTTATTAAACAAGTATTTCTAATATGAAAAATGTCTCCTGAAAAATTTGTGAGATTCTTTACAGGATTGCGTCTGTTAGATACCTTAAAAGACACGATGAACAACTTTTCATTGACAATCAGATTTGCGATACGATCGAGCGCTAAGGGGATCGCAGCGTTCGCATCTCGTAGGATCGTCTCAGCGAAATTCGCGAGCTGTTTTGCATTGATCGATGCATTTAAATCGACAATCTCACGTTGCATTTGCCGGAACACCCCATACAAGCCATTGACACCCTTCATCTCATTCTGAGCCCGGGCCCAAAGCCATAGGGAGTCCAATGAGTTCAAGTAGTCCTTCCGATCCGGAGAGAATTGCTCGTCTATCTGATTGCCGAATCTTTTGTACGTTTTGATCAGATGCAGGTACTTCTCTCGCTCTTCTACGTTCATCCACTTTTGTTGATTGGCTAGATCTTCTCTGAGATCTTTCTCCAAGAATAACAAAGCCTGTCTGATTGTGTCGATCGACGACGCGTCATTCTTGATCGCGGCGAAGGCTGCTATAGCCAACGACACTCCCAGCAAGCATGTGAAGTATCTCATTCTTGGAATCGAACCTTCGCCGATGAGTCACTCACTTTGTTTTACGGTCCACTCAGCAGGATTTTAATTTCTTTCTTTGTTTTGTTTTCTCGATGAATGTTGATCTGGAGACACGGAAAAGAAAATTGAAGACTCTAACAATACAATTGCACTGTGAACTGCTATTATTAACGCCTGAATTTATTACGTCTATTTCATTGTTAGTATTATTCAATACTAATTTTTATTATCGTATGTGTTAATACTTCTACATTCTCAATTCTACATCCTCGACGACATTCCGCAAAATAAAATCGAACGATCTTTTCGCATCAGTGAGCTTGAGAACGATGGAGAAGGAAGATGTTACAATCATGATAGCAGGGGGGTCATGACACAAGAGAGGAAAGAGGTAGTGGCGGCTAATGACGCGTTAATACATAATCTAGAGCGGCTAGGAAATACTGGGTGACGCTATTTTTCTCCCACAAACAGTACGGTTAAATAACCACTCTTGTTAGCTGCAACAACATCGTGGAATATTTCGCGAATGTAAAGCTCTTTTTCTTTCGTGTTTTCTGTCTGTTTTCGTCCTTCATAGCTTCCGCTTACTTTAAGTTTCAGTTTCACGAAGCCGTGAGGCTTATGAATATGGGATGATTATCGCGATAAACAGTTAATCTACGTTCCGTATTAATTTAATCCTAGGAACTAAAATTATTGCAAATTAATGCGAATTAAGAATAGGAAATTAAAATTGACAGTGATAGTGAGGAAAATAAATTTATATAATAACAAATATATTTGTTGAGAAAATACTCAAATAAAATTAAACAGAGAATAATGAAACAAGGTACTAAATAAAAAAAATTTTGATGCAGCATCAACAAAATTTTTTGGATGCTTTTAATCTTTTTAACGTTTATCTAATCATTAAAATTACAAAACAGCTTCGAGAGATAATAATTAAAAAATAAAAAGCTGCATAAAGACTTCACGGTGTATTTTAAATATACCCGACCTCGGGAGTGGGTCTAATACAGTCTAATTGATTAACTTGACACCCGAGATAATACTGCGTTTGCTGATATTTTGCAGATATTTCTCAGTTCCTGTTTTTTAAAGTTTAAGTTACAATCTCCTGATAACATACGCGTTCAAAATAATCTTATTTAAAACACCCTTTTTCACACAATATCCATTGTAATTTATTTCTCTTAGCGTTTAGTGTTTTCGATTTCGAAATCCATTGAAAGAGACAAAATTTCACTGATAAAATTCGCCAACGAGGCACCTTTTCCTGACACGGTTGCACGCAACTCGCGTATCCGCGGAATGCGGGTAACAAGCTTACTGTTTCGGGATCAGCAAGTAAGAGCAGCACTACCGTGTGACCGATCGTGCTCGACTGAGTTTCGCATTATGCACCAATGTCTCTTGCCCACCTCTGGTCTCCACAAGCCCCCACGTTATTCGTCAGACTTTAATGTTGTGTATCTCATGCGCATGATCCGCGTCCTCCTCTTGTTCACCCGGTACATTCACACTTAGAGAAGAGATACAGCAGTTGCAAAGGAAACACGCACGCAAATTACTCTCATAATAGTTGTATGAAGAATTAAAATGCTAAATAGGAAAAAATATTAGATGACTGTCGCTTTTATATATTATGAAAGGTTAACGTATAGGAAAGTTTCATTATAGGAAGTTTTTCATTTGTTCCACATCTGTTTTTATGATTCTCGTTTCACATTCTACTATAAATGCAGTTCCGTTTGGTTGTTTGGTATAAAGCTCAGCTAAATATAAACAAAAGGTTGTTTTATTTGCAATCGCTGGTTATATCTCTTCGCATTTCAGGAAACTTTAACTCTAGATTGAAGAGTTATACCAAGTTATACCAAGTTCGCCATTTCCAAAAATGAAAATTATAAAGAGCTACAGAGAGTATTAATTTTAATCGCAGTTGAGTTTATATCTGTAATCTTCCTTCTTCTTTTTCAAGACGAATTTAGTGTCTTCGACGTCTAAATGATGATTTGAAAATAAGTGTTATATTACAACCCATATCTTTCTGGTATATCAATTAATGCGCGAAAGCTTTAATCAAATGACTCGGGTCAATTCACTGATTCGTGTCATTTGCCACGGTGTATCCGGAGTATCGAGTAATGACGAATTTCCGTCGACATGATTTCCCTTTTCTTTCTATGGATAATAAATACGGAGTAAAGTCACTCCGTCACTTGATCCAAAGTGTGATACCATTTCTCGCTACGCAATGCCCACTGCCGCACTTAATAGATACAGGAGGGTTCTTGTTACGATATTATCAGACCACGACTCACTCACAACAAGGGATTCTCGGGCTCTTCAATTCAGCGTATCAAATACGTTCTCACTTTCTACGCTTTGTCGCCTGAAATCTAAATTCCTCTTGCTACCGATGTCGATGAGAAGTATGGCGTTGACTCGTGACTAATTTCTATATGACGTGACTTCTCCAAATCAGCACAAAGTCACGCAGATAATAGTTCTTCCTGTTTATCACGTTATCCTGCTGTTCTTTAGACACTCTGCAAACGTGTTATTGTTCACATTCGTGCCTATGCATATATAATTGTCATATCACCCTTTATCGCTGCGTAAATAATAAATTGGATAATAAAGATAAAAGCAAGTGATGCATTATATAATAAACGTAGTAAGATCAAGAAATATAATGTATAATAATTAAATGAAATCTAAATCTCACATAATAAATAATAAACTCAAGATAATAAATTATAAAGTAGATGCAAAAAAAATCAAAAATTTATGTACATGTAAATAATAAACTCAACAATAAATAACTAAATATAGTAATAAAATATAAAATATAATAAAATATTATAAATGTAGCAACATGTGATGTAGCAACACATGATGAAGTAAAAGACATTTTTTACTTGTTTAGAATGAGTCATAATCTGTGTATCTACTTTTAAAAGTTGAGGAGCGGTATTTTTATTTATTAAAGTATACATTCCTGACGGCTGAGGGAATATTCAATTTTCTTATGCCTTTTTAAAATATTTAAATACTTCAATGCAATAAACGATTATTTAATAAAAGCATATAAATACATAAAATCTTGTTAAATCAATTTACTTTTAGAAGAAGTAAATCCGTTTGGCATATATTTTATATACTTATTTCTAATAAATTATGTATTAATAATGTAATATTTTAAATTATCACAACATTAAATTCATAGAAATAAATATTAGGTGGTGACAAAAATTTAATCGAAGAATGAAACAAAGCAAAGTGAGTGAATCACTATAATTCTTTTCAGGAAATGGTCATTTTTAAATCACGTAAACATTTGTTAGAGTTTAGATCGCTAGTGTTAAAGATAAAAAGACTAGCATTGTTCTTGGAAAATTTGATTTAAAAATATATATTATTCTGAATAAATCAATAAATTTGTTCGCGTTTGCACCTTTTGCACTCAGGGTCTTTACTTTCTCTTTTTTCAACGCTCGAATATATATTTGGATCTGTTTGTATTGCTTGAAATTCCCAAAAATTTTTGCATTTAAATCGAGATAAATACATAATTGGCCGTTGAAGAGAAAAAAAAGCGAAGATTCTGAGTGCAAAAAATGCAAGCAACACAAACAGATTTTTGATCTTGTTAAAAATTTTTTTAGGATTTTAACAAAACAAATCTAATGTCATAATATTTTCTCTCATGAGAGACAAAAGGAAGCCTCGAACATTAATGTTAAAAGAGGGAGGAAGATACTGTAATAGAAACAATTTATATTTATTCTCCAAGCTGCCTAATATTGGCATTCATTTTCTTCAACCACGTTCTCAGAAACTGTTTTCACATGCCAAATACCCACCTGCATCTGATTAGCTAAAAGCACGAGGATGCTCCTGTTGTACACCTGTTGATCGGACGGCACCATGAGCCTGTGTATTGACTTTAAAACGTCCGGTAACTCTCCCAGTCTTGGCGACACGCATGTCTTGGCGAATTGTAACATTGTATACTTCTCGTACTTGTCCGGATTGTCCGCGTACATCTCGAAGAGTGTGTACAGTTCCTGCACTTGACCGAGGTAATGATCCAGTTCCTTCAGGCTGTCGTCGAGCCTACGTTGCATAGGAAGTTGTAACAACAATTGCGACAGGATTGTATCGCTTTTGTCCTCCACGAGTTCCTGATATTCGTCGATCTTCTTGGAGACCTGGTCCATCCGCTTGAGCAATTGACGTTCCATCACTTTCATGAATACAAGCTCTTCGCCGGCTTTCAAGTCAGACGGTAGACTCGAGTTGATCATTTCCCAGGATTCCAACACGTCCATCATGGCCTGACGACCCAGTCTGATCAGATCGATCGCGTCGTTTATGTTGATTCCAAAGACACAGCTAGCGCTCGCCAGGACGACGAGCAGGATTATCCCTTGATGATCCCTGGCCATTTGGGAAAAGAGTACGAGCGGGAAACGACGCGACGACGAAGATCAAAATGTCGGGAGAATGCACAGCGCACGCACTCGCCGTCCGCAATTGGCGACGCTAACACACTGGGACTAACGACTGCTTGCTTGCCGTTCACTTGATTCAGATGGGGCGACCGTTATGGGCCGAGGACAGTAACAGACAGTGAATGGTAGGGGATATTGCACCCGCGGCTACGAGAATACAAGATATGAATGGAATTGGTCTGTTCGTTTTAGTTTGAGTCTTTTCTCGTCGCATATACCGTATTCATATGAATACACATATACCTTTGTTCCCACTTTTACTATTATAAAAAAAAAATTGAATGGTGAAGGAGGAGGGACGAGAAATGCGAAAAGTTTAACTACGAGGAATAAAACGAGGAATTGTAGTGAATTTGATTACTTATAAGATTGCTATATCTAAAATCTCTAAAATCTAAAATTCTACCCGGACAAAATTGGTAAAAAAATAATATAAAACTAGCTTAAAAATACAAAATTTAATAAAAATTTACTTTTACACAGTATTATTTTTCAAACAATTTTAAAATCAGAGTTTGATTGAATAAAATAATAACTATTATTTTTAATATAAAATACATGTTACAATATATATATAT
>NW_011627021.1:1078676-1176176 GCF_000204515.1 Acromyrmex echinatior
AGTATGTATCAAATTTATCGGTAAAACGCATGTATTTTGAGATATTATATATTTCATTTTTTACCAATATTATATTTTTCTGTTGCAGCGTAAAACAATCAGGCAAGCTAAAGAATAATGCAACTCTTTGGCCACCATTTAGGCAACCGGCTCCGGTTTCGTCGGACTATGATGATCCTCGTATAGTTCTACGTTCCAGAGTTTTTCATGCTATGATCTTGATAATACTCTATAAGGCTGTGAATGGACGTAACATATCGGAACATGTTATGGCATTGGCTATTTATCTTCTAGAGATGGCAGTTATTACTGCGGAACCGCCAGATAAATCCGTAAATAATTTTTTTGATAAAATAATTAGTCTTTAAGTTGCTTTAAACAATTCAATCTTTTTCTTATATATGAGTTATTACTTTACATAGTAAAAAAAATATGCAATTCATTATTTATATGTTTTATCTTGTTTATATGATTTTAATTCTTTTATATTTCTTTTAAAATAATTTTGTCTATATTATTTTACACTATAATATAATTTTCAGGGGAGTCCTTTATGCCAATACACCGGTGGTAGCTTTCATGTGATAAAGGATATGGATTTAGCTGGATGGTACGAAAGTGACAGTTTGTCCGAAAATCTGAGAACAACGATACCTCAAGTGATTCTAGTCCAAGAGTCGGAGCATAGCAGCTCGGACAGTAAGTATAATACATTATAAGTGTGTCAAATTCTTATAGCGTAAACTTTTTTTATATAATTGATTTATTTTGAATATATTGATAATAACGAAATGATACTGATAACAATATATAACGTAATTACATGTATATTATAACATGATGAAATTAATGTATATAATAATGACTTAGTAACATGCTAATATATTTAATATGATTTAATACACTTGCTAATTTTTTTAAATTAATAATTATTAGGTGAATTTGAGTGGGAGATGATTCATGGAGAGATGAGCGAAGTGGCAACATCCTTGATGTTGAATGACGGCGCAGATGACGGCGCAGAGGAAGTCTCTTTGGAACTGTTGGGATTTTCTGTAGACACCGTTAGAGATGACAATGGTGTGTCGAATGCGAGTGCATCATCTCTACCGGCTTTGCTACCGTCAGTCGAGAGTGCTGCATCTCTGCCAGCATTACCATCAACAAGTGGTTAGCAATATTTTCATATAGATCATATATTACAAAGTTGATATACAATATATTTTTTCAAAATATTATTTACTATTTATTTTTCTTATAAATAATTTATATAAAATATAATATTGTTATATAATATTGTTCTATAACATTATAGTGGAATATGGTGTAGCAATTGTACCTGAAGACGGAATTGTCGCCATACCAGCTCGTAGTAATAGTGAGGATGACTTAACGATACCTTTGCAAAGAGCTTTGCCACCGTCTGAGGAAGAATCGATGGCAATTCATCTAGCAATTGAATCGCCTCCTTCACCAAATAGTATGTTTTTTAAACTTTGTAATTCATAATTTATAACTGCGTTTTATTATTAATGTAATAACAATGATTTTTGAAAAAAGTATTTATTGGAGTATCTTCTTTTGAACATTTTTTGCTACATTTTATTCTGTTAAATTAGATATATATCAAAATTTATATATAAATGATATTTTATTTAATTATGTTCTTAATAATAATTAGATGAAATCGGCGGACAGCCAGCATTACCGCCCGTTCCTCAACGCCCGGCAGTTTTGGCTGGAAATGAAATAGTCACAGCGCAACCGATTAATTATAGGGCCACAGAAATTGTTCCATCCACATCAAATTCTTACAAACATTTTAAGAGAAGAGAGCTACAAGTAATATACACAGATATATTAGCAATATTCTATATTTTCTTCATTTCTTATTATATATTAGGTGTTGGAATTAATTCGTAGCGTTTTTAATGAAAGAATGTTATTTATTTCACATGAGCATTAAAAAATACATTAATGAAAGTACTTCCCATCACTTGTAAAACGCTACGAATTAATTCCAACACCTAATATTATATATTTTAATATATTTGCTCGGTTTATCTCATTGGTATAAAATGTTATATCTTTTAGGGTGGACCAATGCAACCGCAATCTGTAAAAGTAGGAGAGAGCATAATCTCCTTGCTGTTAAAGTTACATTCTCAATTATCCGGTGTACCAGACAGCTACAACCCCGAACAAAGTGCAATGTCAGACAATGAAGTCAGTAGCAGCAGCAGCAGTAGCAGTAGCATCAGCAGCAGTAGTAGTAGCAGCTCTTTTATATCACTATTGCCTAGTGAATCGCGAATTGGTGATGGACCATTCTTCATATCGCAATTACTTAGAAAAATCGCGGATTTAGACCCTATATGTAAACAAACAATCATCGAGACTAGAAACAAATTATGGCCTCGTATGCAAGAGTGCGAAGAAGATGAGCAACGCGAAAAGGAGAATCGCGAGCGAGAGGAACGACGAAAAAGAGCAAAGGAAAGGCAACAGAAGCTGATGGCGGAATTCGCTAATAAACAGAAACAATTTATGGAGAAAGCAATGGAAACCGGTAAATCTATATTAAGTGTACTTAAAACTCGATCGGGACAGCCGAGATTACTGAGATCCGATAATCTCGATCTGGCGCAACTCGCCGGCTCGCGTAAAGTACGACAGTGTCGCTGCGCTTGGCTTAGCGCCGAGACACTAATCTGTGTCTCCAGATAATTATCTATTTTGTGTATATGTCTACATATATAAATTATTATAAATGTTTATAAAAATTGTAACATTTTAATTTGCAATATTCTATTCTATAAGAGAATATGTATGAATTTAGTTAATCAGTTAATGAAGTAATTTTTTTCTTACAGAGGATGCAGATGCATCTGGGATGGACTGGGATCAAGAGGAAAATGAGACTAAACTGACTAGTAAAAAAGAGTATGACTGTGTGATATGCAATCAAACCACTCCCAGCAGTGAAGACAAACCGATGGGACTCGTTGTATTAGTTCAAGTAATGTTTTTACTTTTTATCACATGAAAAATATTTTGTTATATATACATTTTATATATATATACGTATTCTTGATGTAGGCAACTAGCATTATTGGCCACGAACGACAACAATCGGATAGGCTGGTTCTTCCCACGTCCGATGAAGATCCACCTATACCCAAAGGAGATACCCGAGGCGCTCATTTTGACCGCAGAATGGACGAGATGAATCGTTTATTTGACACAGTAAGTGTACAATATAATTATATATTTACTTACAGTGTGTGTGCTGTATACATTTTTTAGGATTTTTTTCTTGCAAAGAATATTTTCTATTTTGCTGTAGTCTCCATTGTGACTAATACAACAACAATGAAATTGTAGAAGGTTGACGATCGATTCTATTGAACAATGCGCTTGGGACTGGATATTTAATTTGATTGTAATTTCCAATAATAGCATTTGTACATCAAAATTTGACTAAAATCTGGACAGACTTCCAACGGACACAAAGAAACATGAATCTATACTTTCTGAAAAAAAAGATAAAGATGTATGGAGGCTTTAATTAAATTTGCTAACAAGAAAAAAATGAAGCTCATACTTTTATTTATGCATATTTACTATTAAATATCACTATATCCCGAATTGTTTTGAAAAGTGTTAGAAAAATGTTAATTATTCTTATTCTTATTCTGTATTGTATTTTTATTATATTTATTATATTTTTTATTTTATTATATTTTTTAGTTGAAATAAATCAATATTAAATGATTAGTAAGATATTTTTTTTATAAAATATATCTTCACAAGCAGGTGAAAAAAATAAACATACATATCTTAACATTAAATAATATTTTTATTTTGCAGTTGTCTTGGCTACTCTCGGTTAATATAGGATGGGAAGGTGGTGTCCATGTGCAAACGTGTGGCCATCATTTACACCTCGACTGTTTAAAATCCTATCTAGAGTCCCTTCGTAGTCAACAACGGCAGCAAAGTCTAGCGGTGGAACGAGGCGAATACCTGTGTCCGCTGTGCCGACAATTAGCTAATTCTGTTTTACCGCTGTCGCCACAATTGGGTGAATGCTCGGCGGTGGTGCGATCTCGTCATGCTTCTACAGCGACCATACTCGCAGATCTAAACACTTTTCTCAAAGAGATACAACGAAATCCTGTACATATATAATAACTTTTCTTTTAGCGATTTTTTATTTAGTATTATTATATATTATTTATATTTCAGTATATGTTCATTGTGTTTTTACGTGCAACATTAATATTAATGTTAAAATTAGCTAACATTCTTATATGTTTTAATTGATATATCAAGGATATATCATTTATGCTGAATATATTTGTCGATTCCAGGTGTCTTCAAATCTGTCTGTGGCAATGGGAAAAGCCATGGAAGATATGACGAGTTGCACGTATCTAAAGTATAAGCAAAAGAACTGTAAACCTAGTCACCAAAGCTTGTTCCTTTTTGTAACTTCGGTAGCTCGAACTAATTTTGAGATTGAACTTGTACAACGTGGTGGTTCATTGTGCGTTGCACCACCTACTACAATACCTCTGATGCCTAAACGTGATTGTATAGGTATGTTCTTAATATCGATTTATATGAATCTGGCTTCAGATATCCCGCTTTTCTTCTGCCTTTTATTTACCATATGTAATATGTAATAATTAGTATCTGGGTGATATTAATCTATAGATATGAAAATTAGAAAAATATGTTTTTTTCTTTCAGTCGCGCTTCTTCATGTTTTGGCGATGCATGCTCGGGTACTGACCACGTGGCCAGTGCATCATGTATGGCAACAACTATCTGGCATATCGTTGATGGAGGAATCGACGTCCTCGCTCGCCTTGACACCACATGAGAGACAGGTTCCTCTACTTCTGCGAGACCCAACCGCCATGCTCATACAATTCATATTGCTGTTGCCATTGCATTTGGATCAAAGTACGCACGTTCTAAGGATTTTTTTATACTTTTTATATCGAAATAAATTATGACATAAAGGCGCATATTTAAGACACATATTTATTTAAATACATGTGAGTAATAAGAATTAATATTCTCCTTCTTTCACAGCATACTTTTCTGGCGTGGTAAAAGTCCTTTACAACTTGCTGTACTATCAAGTAATATTACAAGTAAGTTGTAACTTCTCACGAGAAGAGCGAAACATGATTCTAAAGAAAAGATGCAGCTGCGCTACTACGCCCTCGGAAACTATACTGGCCGAGATTATCGAGTATTTCAGCGAAAGCGGGCTCTATCCTGGCACGGATGACAATAAACCATCTACTTCAACCTCTCCCACTTATGCCAGAGTGAAATCGCATTGCATTGAGCAGCAAGTATGTTCTATAAATAGAATAGAGCTTTTTTTTATATCTAAACATTTTTTTTTCTAATTAACTTTTTACGAAGTAATTTATCACGCTTTATATGTCTCATAATATTCAATATTTAAATGATAATGACATCTTGGCAGGAGATACATAATTTATATCGTTTGGCGTAAACAACAAATTGATTATTTCTAAAAAAAACTTTCTCATATTAAAAACACCTTAAATGTTTCAGTATAATTCTTTGATGGAATAATACAGATATATATTTTTATTATTTCTACATTTGCTATTTAATAATTTGATTTGTTATTTGATTATTCAGATCCAATCATTGTGCTTGCCGTTTCTGCGAGTGGCGGCATTGTTACGTTATCATCTATACGAGCAGCCGCTGCAGTTTGTGAGACTGGTATATTATCTGGAGCTAGTCACGGAAGGCATGAGCTGGGACAGCTTCGACTCAACGGTAGCACTAAATTGGCAGGAACCAGAGGCGGGCGTGTCGGTGCCGCTCTTCTGGTGCGATCAGTTGATCGCGTTTCTCGCTAATTGGCGTGGCCATCAACCGGCTCGAAATCTGATAATGGAACAACATATATCGTGGCATGTGCCGAAACTAGTTAGTCTTCCAAGGGAATATGAAAAAATCTTCACGGTAAGATCCAGTAATTAAAATATATATGTATATATTACGTAATTTTATATAAGTTCGTTGTATTAAAAATATTGCAGCTTAACTCATTAATTCAACTAATTTTAAAAAATGGAAGCAAGAAATACGCATGAATAAAATGGCTATAAATGATAAAATATAAACATATCTATATTTTAATTCAAACATTTTATAAATTAGAATGTTTTCTTTATATATGTGTATTTGTACTCTATTACACACATATGCATGTATTATTTTTATTCATTTGCTTTTATCCATATAAGTATATGTATTAATGTTTTTCAGTACTACCACGAACGACAGTGCAGTATGTGTCATTCTGTACCGCCGGAGATCAGCATCTGTTTGTTATGCGGCACTATTGTCTGCCTCAAACAGAACTGTTGTAGACAGATGAATGTGTTCGAAGCTACTCAGGTGGGTATAAAATTTACATATGCTTGATAAAATATTGAAATCATTCACGAATATCAAACTATATTTTTGTACATTTTTATACTTTTAGCATTCAATTGACTGTGGCGGTGGGACTGGCATCTACCTCGTAGTGACTTCGACTTACATTATCGTGATACGCGGTCGACGAGCGTGTTTATGGGGATCTTTGTATCTCGACGACTTTGAGGAAGAAGATAGAGATCTAAAGTAAGTATAATTTATTGTACAATATAGAATGAAAATATATATGAATAATAACATGTGATTAAACATTAAATATTTGTTATTCTAATTTTTAACATGTTGAAACTTAGGCTATATTTTATTTAAGTATTTGAATTTTTTCGTGAAATTACAATAACTATTAGGTGTTGGAATTAATTCGTAGCGTTTTACAAGTGATGGGAAGTACTTTCATTAATGTATTTTTTAATGCTCATGTGAAATAAATAACATTCTTTCATTAAAAAACGCTACGAATTAATTCCAACACCTAATACAATTAATGTTTTAAAAAAATTATATAATACTTTTGATACTATATTTTACTAATTATACAATTTTTAATATTATTATTTAATATTCTATTGTTTGATATTATAAATAATCTTGTAGACGTGGCAAGCCCCTGTATCTCAGTCAGGACAGATATCAGCTTTTGGAGCAACAATGGCTGGCTCACAGATTTGATCATACGAAGAGAACATGGGTATGGCATCGCGATGCTCTGTGACCCATCACGATGTTGTCGAGAGTCGCTCGTCGCACCTAATTTCAGAATTGAAGAAAATTCCTTTTTTTCCTTCCTCTCTCTCTCTCTCTCTCTCTTTATCTCTATCTCTATCTCACTCCCGCGACTCCCACAATTTATTCTCACACAAAATGCCTCGCCCTTTCGCAGCAATGCCCGTGCTTTAGAGACTAAAGGAGATAGATTATCCTCGACGGATATTATATATTTATTATGTAATCGTGAGTAAGTAGTAGACATAAATAATGAATGAAAGTATTAAGAAAAAGAACGCTCGTCTGGAAGGAAAATAGATTTTGTTCATATAGCTGCGCATAACTTGAATAATACGTACTAGATCTGTAGAAATTGTGCTCTCAGAATGAACACCTGTACATTTTAAGTACACTTGTATATATTTAAGTATATACACAGAACTGTTTCCATATTTTAATCTTTCTGTATAATTGTCTTCAAAATTAATGGTTACTTAAAAGAAAAAGTTCGAATTGAAGTTACACATTTTTCTTTTAAATTATACAGCTGCATAGAAAAATGAAGTGATTTTGATCCTAGACATTTTTGTGCGATAACCAGCAATCTCGGAGATTGTTATACAGAAAAATTAAAACAAGAGATCCTGTATATATACATATACATACATACACACACACACACACACACACACACACACACACATATATATATATATATATATATATATATATGTGTAAAATATATGCATGTAAGCATATATAAATTGCATTATGACAAAAAAGGAGTACTTATCTAGTATGTAGTATTTGTATTTTTTAGAAGATGATATATAAGTGATAATAATCGGAGAGAGAGAGAGAGAGAAAGAGAGAGATGAGAGAAAATTGTGTGCTTTGAGCAAGAAAAAACTATTCATTTTGAAAAAAGAAATAATTTCCAATTTGTTCTGCTTCGCCAGATGCTTTATGCTGATTCTACAATGAGTCGGTAGTCGGAAATCTTAAATCTCTTAATCAGTCTTAACCCATCCTCACCTAAATAAATGACTTATGATTTTTCGCATCTACGAGTTGTTCATTGTACGTTGTTTAGTTCGACTAATGAGAAAGCATAAAATCGAATTTGGTCAGTTTCAAGAAAATCGTCTTAATCGTACAAAATAGCTATTGGCCAACTTCACCGATAAAACTTAGGACTGTAGACTACCAACTCATTGTAGAATCAACATTATAGATATTTATAAAATAAATATAAATTTTTAATTTTTTTCATACGGCGAAGTTATGTAAAATGAAAACAGGAGGTACATATATCGAGAGCTTTAAATATCGATCAGAACACGGTGTAAATGTGAATGTCATATATATATTTATACATATATAGTATCATATGATATATATGTATAAGTGATATATGTTATATATAATAGAAAATATAATATTACATACATATATTCTTACACCATGGATTGGAACATGACTGGAAGCATGACGCAATCGACGAAATTAATGGCTTCTCGATTCATAATACAATGCAAAATTGAATTATTATAAAAAATTAGAAAATTTTTTTTTTAATTACAAAACTATAAGAGTATTGCGAGTCTGAATCCGATGCCATAGACATGTAAAATATATAATTTTCTTATTCATTATTTTATATCTCATTCTCATAGATTATATTAATGATTATATAAATGTATGTACTTATATATCACATAATTTCCCATTTGTAGACAGAGACATTACATCCTGCTCTCAAACTTTGATGAAATTTTAATAAAATTTATTATTAAATTTTTAATTAATATAAATTTTACTGAGAATATAAATGTGTTATTAATAATTAAATTTCTTATATTATATAGGACATATTAAAATTTATAATTAAATTTGTAATATTGTATAAAAATGTTATTAAGTTTATTACATAAAAGTACTGTTAAATTTGTTACATATATAAACATAAAAAGATCTACTTATATAATTTATAATCTATAGCATCGGAAATTGAACATATATATATATATATATTTTTTTTATTTTCAATTTGGATATTTGTGTCATGAATGAATTCTCTTACTTTATTATATCAATACATAATAGTTGATTTGCGGTATATCGCTTGTTGTGAAAGAGCAATTTGTATATCGGATATTTTTGGAGAATAATAGTAGGATATATACATATTCCATAATTTGTGCTTTTAATTTTAACGATAAAACCTCCGGTGAACTTTGAATTAATTTTAATAAAAAAGTATTTTAAAATTTTTTAAATTAAATATTCGGGAAAATAAAGAGTATAATGAATTTAATGCGAACTCTTCATTTTCATAGAATTTTAATAAATCAATTTTAAATAATTGATTTTAATACTTTCGTATGAATTTAATTTTACGATTATGAAAAGATATATTACAAATTAGAAACTTCAATTAGAAATTAATGTCTATCATTAGAATCAAGATCACAAATTGTGGGCTATTCTGTATGTAGCTACAGCTAGACTTCATGCAGCTAGACGATGCAACTCTGAATTTCTTACCGCATATCTAAACATATTTGCGAAATGAAATTTCTTCTAGAGAAAAATTTCTCCTCCCGTACTTTCGTATTGTACAAATGTAATAACATAGCTCGCCACATATTGCATTATTAGTCAATGCTCGAAATAAAATAATTTGTATATAACTATGATTATTTTTAGGATTGTGTTTATAAAAGTAAGAGTTTATAATAAAATATGTACGATTTGAAAGGAAGACCTGAAAGCTAATGAATTATTATATAACTGTCGAATATGATCAATGTATAAATAAAAGCGATTCTAGCCAAGATATAATATTGTCTTGTTATTTCTTTCATTGATGATTAAAATTACTTCTTGAACTGAAATCGTATTTTGAAATATTTAGTATACAGGGTGAGGCATTTTAATCGCCTCAAGTGAATATCTCAGAAACTAAAAAAAATACATAAGAAAATGTTTTATATGAACGTTGTAGATTTTCTTGGGGGAAAGAAGGTGGAAATAACGGATTTTGGATAGAGGGCACTATCAGGTCAAGGTCAACATGAATTTTTTAAGTGAAATCTCATTTTTTATTACATGTTCTTGTAGCATACATAAAATATTTTTTCATGCAGTACTTTTCGAGTTATAAGACTTGAAAATTACAGTACCACCGACATTAGCATTATGCAAGGTGTCTGACCAACGGCTAAAATCTCTTGAATGTTGTTCAGGATTATGTCCTGAATAACATTCGTTAAGATCAAGGTCACTGGAGAGATTATTTCTCTTATTTTCATTTTTACATAAAAATGAATTTTCAGTGCAAAAATGAAAATAAGAGAAACAATCTCTAATGATCTTGATCTTAACAAATGTTATTTAGGACATGATTCTGAACATTCAAAAAGTTTTAGTCGTCGGTCGGACACCTTACGTAATGCTAATGCCGGCGGTACTGCAACTTTCAAGCCTTACTCGAAAAATACTTTATGAAAAAATATTTTATTATAGCATTTTGGAAAGCTCTCAAGGTGTGCTACAAGAATATGCAATAAAAAATGGGGAGTTCCATTAAAAAAAATTCATATTGACTTTGACCTGATTTTGGTAGTGCCCCTCTATCCAAAATCCGTTATTTCTACCTTCTTTCTCGCAAGAAAACCTACAATTTTTATATAAGACTTTTTCTTGTATCTCTTTTAATTTCTGAGATACTCGCCTAGGACGATTAAAATGCCCCACCCTGTGTGTGTGTGTGTGTGTGTGTATATATATATATTCATACTTCTAAAGTTATATTTTTTTTGGAATATCTTTATTCATGCAAAAAAAAGATAACATAAAATCTATAATTCGAATTCCGCACATTTCCTCGACATGAAAGAAATAAATATAATCTGCAGACCTCATAGAGATTGCTTTTGTTCCATTTTTTTTTAAATTATCACACAATTTTTTTCCTTGATATTTATTTTATAAATTTGAAATACACATAGTTTATATCATACGTTTATTTATACATATAAATTTGGTATTTATATTGCAAAGCAACATTACGGTTGAGAGCAAAAATTAAAACGGTAAGAATCAATTTTTTCTGGGGAGCATTAATTTGTATTTATTATTATTATATGAAAAGTGCACGTATTACGATTAGTAAAAATTAAAAGTGTTGCACAACTTTCTAATTGTAAAAGAATAAAATGAATTATGCCAATTCTAAATGCTCCCGAGCATTAACCACGATATAAACTTTTCATTACAATTTATATGTGTCCAATTATTTGAAGTTTTATAATTACTATTATTGTACTTAAACGCGCATAACAATTTTGTCATATCTTTCACATTTTTTCTTGTATTAGAATTAATTAATACATATATTTCCTGTATTCAAAAGTAAAAAGGCGTAGAGAAAAAGATTAAAGAAAAACGCGAGATTTCCAGGAATAAGTTTAAAGATGGCCAAGGAGTTTACGAATGTTAAACGCATTTATAATGGCGCACAATTCAATTATTCTATTTCTGAAAATTGCCCTGACGACATACAAAAACGGACACACAGTACGTAATATTGACATGTGATTGCCCGTACATGTGTTTTACAAAATGATCCGAGGATTCGTCGTCTAATCACCTCGGACAATGATTCGCCTCGGTACAGGAATGTAAGACAACACATTTTACAATATCGTATGTAGAATCAGGAAATTACATCTTATTTAATCATCCGTATGTGTGTATTGTGTGTATATGTGTATGTATGTACGTATGTGTGTGTGTGTGTGTGTGTGTGTGTGTGTGTGTGTGTGTGTGTGTGTGTGTGTGTGTGTGCGTATGTGGGTGTGTACATATGCATACTTATAAACTTGTCCATTTTTTTCTTATTAGAGTCACTTCCACTTTATAAAATATTAGAACGAATGATCCTCCTTTAACTTAGTTAACGACCACCTGTTTGTTCTTGATAAACTTCAATGACATCATCATTTTCCATTTCCAGCTGAAATTAATGGTCTCTCTTTCATTAATAATATCTTTAATACTAATTCAAAATATTAATAAATGTGTAACACTGAAATATTGATTATTTATATAAGTAACTATTTATATATGTAGGTGAGTCAATAAGTTTATTATTAATTAATTAATTTATACTATATTTTGATTTTTGAGAGCAAATTAAGATTACTTATTGACTTGCCTATTGTGTAATAGAAGATTAATTATTTTGCTAATTCACATTTAACATAATTAACACATACATGTTTCTTAGATAAATTTTAAATTCATCTTTTAAAATATTACAAAAGTATACAACAAACATTACTGATACTAATTAGAAAATAAGATTTTTACTCCAGTAAAGTAAGATTTCATTTATTTGTCAATCAATTTCAAACGCGAACTATAAAATTGATTTACCTGCTTTGGTGTTTCATCATCATTGATTCTTTTACCATCAAAAAGAAACCTAAGCGATGTCATAGGTACACCCTAAACAAAATTAGGAATATTATCGCGTGAGTAATATATCAATTTAAGAGCAGTATTCATAGTCGATTCTTATATTCAAGGCTTATATCAAAAGTACAGTCTTAAGATGTCACGAACAATCAGAGAGCCATATTAATCTTAAGACATTACTTAAGACAATCTTATGCTTGTATTCATAGTCAGGCCTTATATTTAAGAATAATCCTTAAATTTATCTTCAGACACCTTACGAATTATTTCATTGGCTGTTGAGCATCTATAGATAAATTTAAGAAAGCCTTAAGTACATACAAGGTCTGATTATGAATACGGACATTAATAATAAGAATGGATGTGAATACCGACCTAAGCCTATTCAGAATAATTGGTTTAGCCGTTATTGAGATCTAATAATTTCAGGTCTGTTCTTTTCAGCTAAATTTCTTACATAATTCATCTTTTCTCTTTTTTTTCTCTCCAAAAAATTCAACTGAAAAAATAAGTCTGAAGTGCTCGTAATTTGATGGCTTGTATATAGATAAGTGACTCTCGTTGCATAAACTATTGTAAGTGCCTAAAAGAGAAGAATACAGTTCTCTCATTAGGTGCTTACACTATTCGTCTAGAGATTCTAATCGGAATTTAACTATAAGAAGGGATCCAATGTTTTTCTTTAAAATTGCGAGTGAGAAAGATACATTTTATCTTCTAGAGTTATGCAACATAGACAAGTTCAAAGATGTTCAATAATATTTGACTGAAGCAAATTTGAATAAAAAATATCGGATCAATCATTAATTGCTTGATCTCAGGAGTACTCCCTAAGTTTTGTGTTTTTAAGAATTCAAGGGAGATTATTTTATGCTTGTCATTCGCTAAATATTAAACAATAAATTTCTGTAATTGAACTAATGTACATTTTTAGAACTTAAAAGTAATACAGATAAATGTTTGATATTTAACGAAAATAAGAAAGAGCGTTCTAGTGCTGTTTAATATAAGAATAAAAAACAAATCTAAGGCTGGGTCTACAATGAGTCGGTATATTCTGTGATCGGTGAATCGGAAGCAAATCAAGAAGGAGAATCGGTGAGTCAAGATTGGTCGAAATAATGAATTAGTAGAGTTGGCCAGCAGCCAACTTCTAAGATTACCGACTACTGACTCATTGTAGACCTAAACTAAGAATAAAATAATGCTCAAATGCACCCAGGAAGTTTCTGAATACAACCCAGGAGATCGATTCTATATCTTGAAATGAAACGAAAATTACAAAAGTGAGCGAATTTAGTTTAGAATAATTGTAATTTCATTGATTAAAATCTAGTAAATTACAAAAGTTTGCTCACTTTTGTAATTTTCACTGTTTCAAAATATAGGGTGCCTTCCAACAAGAGATATACATGGCACAGTGAGACACGCATTACGTTTACATGGTTCGATTTACACTAAAGTTCATCGATGTTATGAAATTAATCAACCATAGCTATTCCTCTGAAGAATGAAATGACTGTGATTGATCAGTTTCATAACATCAATGTTATAACTTTGGCGTAAATCGAGCCGTGTAGATGTGGTCGTAATGAATCATTACATTCTTGTTGTTCACTGATGTTAAATAAGGATGAGATGATCACTGTGTTGTACTGAGTCGTTCGTTGGAAGACACTTATAGAATTGACTCCTAGATTAGAGAAGATCTCTCGACGCTAAAACATAATAATGTAGCCGACTGATTCGATTGAACATCAGAAAATACATTTTGTAATCCAATACAAAAATTTTTGCAAATTACATTACAAGTTCAAATAATTATTTTCCAAACAATATTTAAAAATTACAAAAATCTTATCATCAAATAAAGATACAACCGCAATAGAAGAAATAAAGAATTAGGAATAAGGAATAAAGATTTTAACCCATCAGAAATCAGATACACCAGCATACACAGTTTCTGATAGGTTGGAATCATTACTCCTTATTCCTAATTCTTTATTCTTTCTATTGTGGCTGCCTAAGAATTATCAATCCTCAAGATTCTAGTGTTACTACTATGAAGTTATCGGATATGCGTCAATAAAAAATGAAGTTTCTAGAATATTTTATTTCTTCATCAGTTCTTCACGTTCTTATTGCATTACTTTGATGAAACTCCACATAAAGAATAAGATACGGTATATGCGATCAAAAGATAATAAACGAGGGAACTCACCACACGATCACTGTAGGACTTCTTTAGCTTGCCCATCTGAGTGGTCATCTTTACCCTAAAGTGAATCTCGTTGCTGTCCTGAAAGAAAAAATAGATTTAATGTGCCTTGTGCGCGCGCAATAATTGATGTTTCTAGCATGTATCGCTTACATTTCCAACAACTTTGAGCTTGATGTACTCCGAATTCGCGTCGCCTGGACCGGCTTCGGGTTTTTGTTCCTAGTAGCACACGAGAAGGTTAGAACGCTAGTTTATTCAAACTCACGACGAAGTTCGATTCGGAATATCCCGGCGAATTAATTGTCGCCGGCCGCGGCCGCAGCCGCGAAAGCGCCGCGGCGAGATCGCAGGGACGCCGATCGCGTACCGGGGTGGCTTACCTGATTGTCGGACATCGTTATCAATTAAATTACAACAAACTTCTTCACCACGCGCCAGAAAACGCTAACCAAACACAAGATCGCAATATGGCGCCGAGTTTTTGTCAGTTTCCACAATCTAGTCCACTTCTTGTCCTGAGAGCAAACGAAGGACCGTAACGGTCGGTCGTTCACAAACTTATTCAATTTTTTCTCGCGACGCGAATGAAGTTAGGTTGGACTAGTTAAAATTAGGCTAGGTTATCGTATTATATTGTATTTAAAATGAGACGTGGGGGTGGAGGCTGTAATTCGTGGAGTTTACGAACATTCTTTTAGAGAATCACGTTTTAGGCAACAGATGGCGCTCATGTTACTCCCTCACTCTTAAGTCACTAGATTTCAACGCCTAGGGCTATATTCAGATTCCCACCTAAGTGCCCTATCCAAATATCACTCTATCCTTGTTTTTTATATTATATTTATTTTTATATATTTTATCAAACGTTAAACAAGGATACATAATATTCGAAGAATATCCGGATGAGAATCTGAACACATCTCAGGCTAGAATCGGACTACGCATTGAAGAATGAGATTGAAAATTGAAGTTTCCAATCAGAACAGGAGCATAACATTTCTTTGATGAAATTTCAATCTTTAATCTTTAATCTCAATCTTCAATGCATAGTCTGATTCCGGCCTCAGACTAAGTTCGGAAAAACGCTATTAAGGTGCCTTTTCATGCTGACGCTTGACGCTCATTTTTGACGTCGATATATCGACTGTAAGTTGACTTTGCTAAGTCAAGCTTTTAGAGTCGATTGTAAGTCGACTTTGTACAGACGTCCTTCAATATTGACTTTAGGACGTCTAGTGAGATTTTCGTTCTTGTGGAATCATTTCGTCCTTGTTGTTTAATTATAGTTAAACAAGGATAAGTGCTATTCGTGAGCGTTGAGGGCATGAATCGGACCACAGTCTAGAATGATTGACTTAAAGTCGGCTTACAGTCGTCTTTAAAATGGGACATTGTATGACTTAGAGACGTCTCCAAGTCGTCTAAAGTCGACTTACGGATGTCCATTTTTCAGACGTCTAACAGTAAGCGAATCGGCCAATCACAGTCAAGCAGTAAGGCAGCCATTTTGAAACTTAAGGCTTAAAACTTAAATCCATGGCACACAAAAACGTAAAGCCGTAAGACGTAATCAGTAAGCGAATTGCCCAATCATAATAGAGACCGTAAGGCCAGTAGCGAATCCAATCTTACAATTTTCTTACTAATTACGTCTTTATTGTGCCATGGACTTAATGTCTGTCGCACACAAAATTTCTGTAACAGTAACTTTAAGGAATCAACTTAAGCCGATGAGCCAATCAGAATATTGCTTTAAATCTTAAAACGTACTCTAACGAAAATAAAAATAGTAGTAAACTTATAAGGCGAGTTTCAACCAGTTGAAATTCACCTTATTGCGAGATTATGGATAAGTTTACTGTCATTTTCATTAGATTACGTAATCTAAAGCAGTATTCTGATTGGTTCATCGACTTAAGTTTACACCTTACGCATATTGTTTTGGAATTTTATAATACGTACTTATATAATTTATTTTATCTCTAAAAGATTACAAAGTTGTATATTCCAATACAAGATTTCGGCAACATTAGACAACAATTTAATCTAATTACGTTTAAATTATGTTTAATCTTCTTACGTCTAATTACATTTAACTTAGTTCTAATTTATCTACAACTGCTGCCCCATATATTTCTATATAGATGCAGTAAAAACTACTAGCTCGTATCTAATTGATATAAATAATAGGAAATAATTAATGCAAACTTGTATCTTAAAACATATTAAGAATAAAACCCAAGCGAAAAATTGTAAAGTTTATATAATTAGTTAAGTTTATATTTTGGAATGGTGTTTTTTAAAATAGCAGTACTTATCACTGACTAATAATACAGGTATCTAAAATAAAATCTATGTGTGATCTTTTATGGACGAAAAATGTAACAGGATGTCTAATTACGGCAACGATTTTTTACACTCGATAAAAGGATTAAAAGATTAACTGTTAAAGTACTCGAGGCACATAGACCCGGTCGAGTGGGCAATTTCGAAATTATTGAATCGGATTGGTAGGACGTAAGATCCAAAATCTTAAGACCTTATAGTTTTCTATGTGCTATGGTAAGCGAATGCTTGTAAACAATTGACGACAACAGAGAAAAATATCCGAGCGCTCCTCGTTTCGATCCTAGACCTGGGTCTCTCCTCCGAGTTAGTAGACTTTCGTTCTGCCACTGAATCACATAATGACGATGGTAGTTTCTCTGTCATCCCTATTTCTGCCAGTAAATTTCTTACATGCCTTTGCAGGTTTGGATTCGACCAATGTGACATCATCATGCTCTTCCTTTTTTTCATCACCCTTAACCATAAACGTACATACCTTATCTACTAAAAAGCTTCCATGAAAAATTAGGTGTTGTTAGTTTCAAAAACATTTCCACATATATACATGTACGTATGTACAAAAATCTACAGTGTAATGTTTATCAATATGTTACAAAGTAAATGTTTTATATGGAACGTTTATGGAATATTGTAAAATTGACATTTCATTATCGCAAATATAGCATTGCTGTAATATCATTAAACGTTACAAGCCAAACATCCTAAATGAAACATTTATGGACTATCTTAAAATACATGTTATGAATGTCGCAAATGTGACATCATTGTAATGTCTTTGAACGTTGCAAACAAAATATCCCAAATGAAACGTTTCTTAGATGTACTAAACATTTCTTTTCTAACATCCCGAATTATTGAAATAATAGCTAAGATGTAATGGCATGTGAATGTTACAATTGAAATATTATTTTGCAACATTCATGAAACATTTTATAAATTTTTTTATTAACATTTCAAATTTGCAGTAAATAAAACATCCCCTGCATGTTTTATATTTAGTGGATAACAAAAATAAAACTCGAATGTATACTGTTAAATATGTCAAAAAAGCAAATAACAATCTAATCCCTTGAAATAATTTTATTTTAATTTATTTTATCCTTCAAATAACATTTTATTTTAATTGAGCTTCTGACATATCAAGGATAATATTTTTATAATCTTGCGATGATTTTTATCGCATTTATACGCATTTGAATCTAAAGACTTAATCTTGTTCTTATTTGCTCGATATATCGGCAAGCAGTAAAAGCAATTTTTCATGTGATCGAAAAACATTTCATTGGTACTTTTTACCAAATATTTTATCTCTGGATAGAGCTTTTTATGGCTACACAGATGTGCACTCATTATAAATTCTCTCCGGCTCTCATTACATTCTTCGTGATCTAACGATATTGCATCTAAAAAACACCAAAGTTTGTATTGAGCGAAAGTGTTGAAATAAGTAATATGATTTACATACAATGACTTAGGTTATATCATGCACTTGATATGGATACTATGGTCCGTAAATAAATACAAAAGTATATTTGTCACTATATCCTTCCGCTTTTCCGCGGAAATTGTGCTCCACGTAATATTAGGATCAAAACAGGCGGAACAGAACGCGCGGAAACGAGAAAATCGAATAAAGTTTAATTTTGTTTTCCGCGTTTTCGCAATTCCGCGCTTCATATTGGGTCATCTAAAAAGTATCCGCGGTACTTTGTCACTAGATATATGACCATCAACACACATCTAGTGACAAAAAACCGCGGATACTTTTTAGATGACTCAATATAATGGCACCCTAAGGTCGCTATGAGCGGAAATTTACAGCAGAACAGAAGTGAGATCAATCACAATCGCAGAAAAGAAAACAGATAACACCGTGAATAACTTACTCTGTATAGAATTGTGTACTTACTCCGTGTACCAGGCATTATCAATTTTGAATCTATTATCAATTTTGTTTGTACTTTCTGGTATTTGTTTCTACCTATGCTGTCGCTTTTTTCGTTTATATCTAAAACAAAAAACGATATATTTATATATTACATAATGTGGATTCAATTCATCTAAGGCTAGAATCTATTTAGGGCTGCCGCACGCAAAATTTCGTAACAGTATGCATAAAGTGTAAACTTAAGCCGATAAGCCAATCAGGATACTGCTTTAGATTACGTAATCTAACAGAAATAAAAATAATAGTAAAGTTATCCATAACTTCGCAATAAGGTGAATTTCAACTGATTAAAACTCGCCTTATGAATAAGTTTACTGCTATTTTGATTGGTTCATCAGCTTAAGTTCATTAAGATTACTATTACAGAAATTTTGTATGCGGCAGCCCTTATCGCATATCGCGTAACCGCGTAACCAATTAATAATCAGTAAAACACGAAACTACAACAGCGAAATGCTTCGGATTGATTATGCCTACTGCACACTAGACGCGATGAGTGATGAACGATGAGCGATATCCAATAAAAACTCTGCTTTTTTTCATGTGACGATACTTAACAAAGCTTTCATTGGATATTGCTCATCTTTTATCGCTTATTGTGTTCCATGTGCAGAAAGTGATTACGCAATACGCGGTAAATACACCTCATGGGACTCTAGCCTAATTGCTTCTGCACACTGAACTGAATGCAGAAACGCTTGTCGCGTAAGAAAATGCGACGCGGTATTCAATAAATAGAATCGATATCAATATCGATTCAACGTCAAAATCATCAAATTGACATCGAACCAACATCGATTGTCATTTCTCACTGTGTCTAGATATAGGACGGTATTTATAGTCCGTTCTTGTTTCAAGACTATCTTAAATTATGTCTTAATACGCTAATATGGCCCTCTAATTAACTTGTGACTTTTTAAAACTGTACTTAAAACGATCTTGAATGTAAAATCTGACTATAACTTATATGGGCTATATAGGTAATGCTCCTGCCATAATTCCTACTCACTCTAATAAGCGTATTGAAATAAGTTATGGTAGGAACATGTTGAAGCATGTTGGAGTATGCGATCAGAGCCACCCCCTCTGAAGAATCTTCCCTCTTGTTCCGAGCGTTATCATTTGTGGCAACCTCATAATTATGACACAGGAAATGAAGAACTAATATTTAATATGACTGTTATATATAAAAATCATTTCCGGTCGACATCTTTATCGTCATATAAGCATATGGCTGCGTTCACTATGGACGCGTTTAAGCGCTTGTAATCACCATTCTATTTTTATCAAGCGCTTTCAGTTTGAAAAAGAACCCGTAAAATATAAAATATATTACTAGTGTTACTATTAGTGCTACTACTAATGCAAGAATAAATTCGCGTCATTATACTGTTCCTTGCATTTGTATTCAAATCATTTTTATATGTATTACAATAGTGCATTAGACAATGCCACTACTCGTTCCAGTAGTGACATTATTACATTAATAATGATAATAATAATACAGTATAATAATGCAGTAATGTACAAGTGCTACTGCTCATTCCAACAGTAGCACTTACATGTACATTACTGCACTATTATACTGCACTAATAGAATCACAATTCATCTCAGTTTATGTTTCACTTCATGTTTTTCCCCACATTGGCAAATCTAATGATTTTGTATTTTCACTTCGTCATTACAGAATCACGCGGCAAACTCACGTGAGATGAAAGTGCGAAAAGTGAGTGATCTCAGTCGAATTACAGAATCGACCCCTACAAAACTAGAGGGATTTTTACTACGATAAAAGAAGTGGAGATTCCGATAAATTTTAAATATAACGTGACATGTTCGAATATCAAAAATATGCGTGATCGGGTGGAAAGAAACTGATCAGAGATATATGAGTGTTGATAACTCACGAATCCGTTTAGAGATGAGTCATAAGCATAGAGTATAGATAATAGGAGGCCACGTAGCTTTGAAAGGTATAGAAATATTCATTATATTTGTATAAAATTTCATTTTATTTAATGAAATAATTTTAATCAAATCTTATAGGAATTTTATACAAATCTTTTGTACAAATCTTTTATACAAATCTTATAAAACTCGATAAAACACGAGAGAATTCATATCCGATATCAATCGTGATGCTCACTTGGTCGACGATAGAAAGTGATAAATAGATAAATTTATAGAAAACTATACAAATTGATAGAAATCTTATTATCATTCCCAATTGTTTTCTATCAATTTTTTTTGCCAGGATTCTGTCCTGTGTTCAGATGAAAAAATGAACAAGAGAATAAAATGAATAGAGATACTTTTGATTTACAAAATCAAACGCAGATTATGTTTTATATAATATTTATATTAATTGCTATTAAGAATTAAACGAAATACACGGTTATTTTATCGCATATCGTATTGCGCTACATCTAATTTCTCTATAGTCGTGTACTTACCGACAAAGCTAACTCGACTATACAAGTACAAAACAGATGAAGAAATGGAAGAACATGCCCTTCTGTGTCCTGTTATATAGTACAGAGGATAATTGGTAGTGGGGAGCCTATAATCAGAGTGACGCCATACGAGAGATGCATTTTGCTCCTAAAATATGGGAACAGAGAATGGATAATAAACTAGCGCATTTAATAGCGCAAATAATGTGCAATAAATAACGTTTTGTATAAAGTAATGTGCAATATTACAAAATGTACAATATTGCAATAGTACAAAATAAATGAAATTTTATAATAAATATTAGGTGTTGGAATTAATTCGTAGCGTTTTACAAGTGATGGGAAGTACTTTCATTAATGTATTTTTTAATGCTCATATGAAATAAATAACATTCTTTCATTAAAAAACGCTACGAATTAATTCCAACACCTAATAATATATGTAAAAGTTTTATTATTTTATATACAATATATTATTATTTTATATATAATATTTATTTATTATCATTTTTTAATTTGTCACAATTTTTGAGTATTTTTTAGCATGAATTCAAAATTTAAAATAATGCATTTAAAAAACTGGAGGGAATGGCTAAAACATGGCGGACCAATCACAAGTGATACCCGTCGATGACGCCACAATTTCAACCTATTCGAAACTGTGTATTCCACATACATGATTTCTATACACACTGTATGATAGGTTGAAATAGGTTCTTATTCTCTGTTTTCTGTTCTCTGTTCCTTTTATTATGTGGAGCTTCATATACAATAGTACGCACAACTCGAATGCGTGGCACCGAAAAGTTTGCACTCGGTGCGCACTAGTGTAGTTTATCGAATGTGTCATTTCTTTTTCAGTTTTATATTCTAACTTGTTTGTAGGTTATGTATCGAAAGTTTATTTTATAGGTTATATTATTTATTAAATTAATATTATCTAAACAAATTGTAAAAAAACGATATGGTATGTATAATAAATATTTATTTTCAGATTATTTTTTGAGTTATTAAATCATTTTGCGTTTATATGAATGCAGAATTTATGTACAGAAAAATTAATTAACAAGAAGTGTCATGAGAGTAGTCAATAATTTATTTATAATTTTTATTTATAAATAGAATAATCGATTTTTTCAGTAAAGCTGATAAAGCGGAATGATTGTGATGAAGCCATTTTTTCCTTAATGCATTTAAACATCAAAAATTATGTCTTTAAGTGACAAGACGATTGTTACGACTATAGAGAGGGACGACAGAAAGAGCGTACGAAAGCAGAAACGTGCTCATCACAGATTGCTCCGAGACATGAACATTAAATGTACCGAGCAGCCTACGCAGGTAAATGTGCTTATTCTAGACTAGAATGTGAAATTTATTTTAATCACTTTTAAGCTTGATATTTTTCACAGCACCTGATGATATGTAATGGTGGTCTAGTTACTGGTATCAAGAGAGAGACATTGCAGTGTGTATTAGATCCTCTGATCTCCAAGTATACTTTGATAATGCCAACAAACAAGTCATACTGCTTTGTAACGTGTAGTTCAAAGGAGGATGCAACCTGTGTATACAACTATATTCATGGACGCATTAAGCTTCCGGGTCAGAATGGCCCATTATACGTATGCTATACTGAAACAGGTATACTGTTATAGTAGACTACTATTATAGTAGAGTACTTCTACTGTTATAGTAGAACTATGTAATTCTAATTACAATTTAGAATTCTTTATGTAACAATGTAATATTCTCTTTTTAGTTTCTACCACAGATCATGTTGTACCCGATCTTGCATTCCCCCCTGGTCTTACTTTAATTGAGAATTTCATAACAGAAGAGCAAGAGAAAATTTTGTTAGGAACGCTTAATTGGGACAAATGTAAAAATGTGATAGATTTGCAGTCAATTAATTTGAATGAATATGGTAAAATAGATTTGCAATATATAATTCAATAATGTAATTAAGAAGATAGCTTAAAGAAGAGTGTTTTTCTCGTTTTAGCTAGTACTTTAGCAACTGTCTGGTCACAATTGAAATACAGAGATGTAAAACATTTTGGGTATGAGTTCGAATATGACACAAACCTAGTAAATCTTGACAAACCCATCGAGCCAATTCCCCAGGAATACAAATTTTTGCAAACTTTATTTGACAAGCATGGTCATAAGTACACTTATGATCAGTTGACTATCAACAGGTATCTACCTGGACAAGGTAATCTTGATATTCATACAATTTCGTAAAATTGTGCTTATTTTTAAAAAATTGTTTAACAAAGTAAAGATTTTTCGATTAAACATTTTAGTTTCTTATTATATTACATTAATATTAAAATTATATGATTTATGTAAATTGTATAATAAGTTTAATATATTTTAATCGTAGAATTAAATACAATTGAGTTAATAATTTGGATCATTAAATTCAAATCATATATTAGTAATATATGATCTTATTCAGGTATACCACCGCACATTGACACACATAGCGTCTTCGAAGACACTATATTATCTCTATCACTGGGATCCACATGGATCATGAACTTCAAGAAAGAAGATCAAAAAATCGATGTTCTCCTGCCAGCTAGATCTTTATTGATTATGACAGGAGAAGCGAGATATGCATGGACACATGGCATCTGTCCTCGTTATAGTGATGTTATTAAGACAGAAAATGGACCTACGTCGCAGGAACGTGGTATCAGAATATCTTTCACCTTCAGAAAAGTACGACATGGTGAATGCTACTGTGATTTCAAAAACTATTGTGATACTGCGAAACGTGAAACTTTCATTGACGACAAGGCGGCGTCGGGATTGGAAAGTTCATATGTACATAAGGTGTGTAGATTCGAACGATGTGTGAATGTTTTGTTTCTTATGATTACTGAAATTGTGCTCTTACAGGTTTATGAGGAAATATGTAATCACTTTAGCGAGACGCGACATAAACAATGGCCCAACGTAACAAAATTCCTTGAAAGTTTAGAAGAAGGCACATTGCTTTTGGATGTGGGTTGCGGGAATGGCAAATATCTTTGTGGAAATCAGAATGTATATAAGGTACTTTCTTATTATTTCATTAATAGTAGCTTAATTAATAGGAATCAATTAAAATTCAAATAAATATCAATAATAAGAAAGTCGTGATAGATGGAATGATAAACGGAATGTAGTTACATTTATACAATTACTTTAATTAAACTACAATTGTATTCACAAACCATACGTTTCGACTCTAATTCGATCTCCATTCTCAGTAGTATTATAATTAATATACAAAATTAACGATAGTTCCACATCTTAATAAAAATAAGCAAATGTTTAGATTTAATGAAGTTAGATGTCTTTTTTTTTACCATAATTGAATATAAACGTTTTTTTATTAAGATACGGAACTATTAATTTTGTATATTAATCATTGATATTGTTGAGGATAGCTCGAATTGGAATCGAAACAGTTTGTAAATCGAATGTAGTCTGATTATGATACATATTAAAGTAATTGTGATAAATGTGATTGCGCTCTGTTTATCGCGCCGACTCCTATCTTTTTTTATTGAGATTTGTTAAGACAGAAGTTTTTTGTTACATTATTATTTTAATTTTATTGTTGATTTAATTAATAGGAATATATAATTAGGTATAAAAAAAGTTGAATACGCTGACATTTAGTTTGGTTTACATTATACCCTTTCAAGCAGAGGCGTTACTAATCTCGAGAATTATCTTAGATGGGATGTGATCATAGCTCTGGATTGATGGATATATGTCGCAAACGAAGCTTCGAGGTTCTTCAGTGTAACTGCCTATATTTACCGTATAAAGATGATTCCGTGGATGCGATAATCAGTATTGCAGTCATTCATCATTTATCCACTGAGGAACGAAGACTACGAGCCATCTCCGAGATGGTTCGAGTGCTGAGACCAAAAGGGAGATGTTTGATTTATGTGTGGGCAATGGAGCAACGCAGGAATTCCCAGGATTCGTTCTATTTAAAGTCTGGCAAAAAAAGCAAGGAATCTGAGAAGATCAATCAAAGCAGAATCAATCATGAGAGAATCTCCGAGTGTAATTTAACGTTACCGATTCACGAAAATAGGATGGTCTTTCCTCAGAACGATATGCTGGTTCCCTGGACTAAGTGTATTTCGCGATGGCGAGCTCGCGAGATTGTGCACAAAAATACTATTGGCCTCGATTAAGGAGGTGTACTATGATCAAGGCAATTGGTGTGTGATTTTGGAGAAATGTACAGAGATTATAGAATAAAAATTAGATTGAGATAATTAATCTTCCAAAATTATATATTTTTAAATCTAGTCGCTATCTATTAAGTCCACTAAATCTATTTCTTTTCTTTCCGAAAATGGTGATTTGACGAGAATTTCATCGTCTGAATCATCTGAAGAATTAAATGTACTAAAAACTTCTTCTTTCTTAATTGAATTCTGCAAGAACATTAAAAAATTATTGCAATTAATTATCAATTTCAAAACAAAATTGAAAAAATTATAATACTATAATAAATATGTTCTTTCTCTGTACTTACGGGAATAGGTATTAATTCAGCAGATCCTTCTTCATATTTTATAATACAACTCTTTTCTTCATTTTCCACTTCCATGAAATCATCTATAAAATTGTATATTTACATATATAATTATATTTCGTGTATCAAATAAAATAAAATTAATTTTTAATTATTAATTTTAATTCAATGTAATTTTAATTTTAATGTAATGTAAAAGCTAATTCTAATTCTAATTCTTAAATATGATTAGAATTCTAATTCTAATTCTTAAATATGATTATAAAAAATTAAAATTAATTAAAATTTATTTCAATTTATAATAAAATAAAATTAATCTGATTTAAATAAATTTAATCTTAACACACATGCATATATAAAAAATAAATTGGATGAAATATATACCTTTGTCTATAGCTGTTGCGTCCCATTTACGTAATTTAATGCTAATGTGATCACCAATCATTGTCGTTAATTTATTCACTTGTATGCTTTCTTTAAATTTAGATATGTTATTGTCATCTTTTTTATATCTATAATAAAATATCTTTTTAATAGTTTTAATTTTCTTCTATATTATTTAAAATAATCAAAGAATTTCTTCTCTGATTAATATTTCAAATTAAATTGTACGTGAATAAAAAAAGTTAATGTCTGTCATGAATATTTAGATTATTTATTTTATTATATTTTATATTTTATTATTTATTATATTTTATATTCGTAAAAATTATTTTAAAATTAAATTAATACACAATATAAATAAGGTATTACTTTCAGAACAAATCATACCTTGATTGCACATCCTTGATTACTGCCTCCTTGATCTGCTGCACCAATTTTGTTGCATAATTAGCTGCATCATTAGAAACAGCGGATATGACATCTTTGACAGTCATAGTTTTTGTTAAATAATCGAAATGCAAGCTACAAAGTTCTCTATAAGAGTTCACGCCGAGAGTAAGTTCAGCGACACCAACTTTTTCTTCTATGTAAGTGGGATCCATTATAGTGTTGCCACTGTGAAATTCATAGATTTTACATTATTTGTGTGTATAGTTCAGAAATTGTTAAATTTTATTGGTAGATTTTTTTTGTAGGAAGGAAATTTTTTATCTTATATAAAATTCAACAAATAATTTCTATTCCATCAACCAACCTCTTAAAAGTTATAAAAGATATGCAGACCGGGTAGTGGAACAATGTCAATGGTAGAAAATCTTTCTCGGAAGCTGGATGTATGATAATTTCCTCGCCGGTAGACGTGACGTCTGGCCTATGAAAATGCATAAGAGCAGCGAGCGTCGCTATTGAAGCACAATCCACAAGATTCCCATCATGATTTATGATATTAATGTCAATTCTCAAATTCCATACCTGAATAAAAAACCATATAAGTCATGACATAACAAATGTTACACATAATATTTAACAGGTGCTTTTCAAAAGAGTACACAAATGAGACAGTGTAACATACCAAAACATTTCATTTCTATTTAACATTGGCAAACAACAAATATATAATAATTCACTATTATATTACAGTTATTTTGTGTTATCTGTATCTTTTATTGATTAGTATCCAATATCAAGCACTCTAGTAACCTTCTTATCTGCTACTATACAGAGAGATTCTAAATCCACACATTTTGAATCTTTAAAACATTTCTCCAGCTGCCTATTAATCAATATAGCTGCTTCAGACTGTCTACCTCCTTCAAAATGTTGTGCTGCTAAAGGAGCAAGCTCAACATTTATGCGTATCATGCCTTCATTAGGACGAGATGCTTTTGGCTGTTGTATATCACATGATACTTGTGCTACGGCTCTGCAAAAGGATTTTTTTTTCAATACTTTATATATTCATTAAAAATAATCTGTATATATTATTAAATGAAATTTACTTTGTATGTCCAAGAGATACCATACAACACCCCCAATTGGAGCTAAAGTAGATTTTTGCTAAACGTGGTTCTAATAATTTTCGGCCGTCTAATCTCTGAAATGATAGATTTATTATAAAGTTTTATTATTGCACATGCATGACACAAAATGTTTATTTCAAAATTTATATCCATAATTATAAAATAATAAATAATATATTTTTAAAATATATTTATTATTTTATAATTATATTGGATAAATGATACATTAATTTGATGATTAATTAATGATACTTTAAATAATAACATTAATTATAAATTATAACAATACATTATAATTTTTAAAAGATAATAATTATATAAAAATTATTAATAAATTTATAGGAAAAGTACTTACCGTTTCCTCCTCTATACATTTGTTTATAAAATTTCGTTCACAATTTGAGACAGGAATTTCCTTCATCTTTTAAAAATATTATCAAGGAAAGGTATTAAAACTTATACTACTTTTATGTGTGACAAATAATTTGCACCTTGAAATTTGTCTATGATTCATAAATAAATTATAATCTATAAACAACCCGTACACGTCGTTGGAGTAAAATATTGTATTGTACAATATATTGTACTTCGATTACAAAGTTACTAGATTGACGATCACAACGATTGATGTTTGGAATTTTTCTAGAAACTCTAGATGCTCCCATGTGATTGTTTGACTTCCGATTCCATTTCTATCGAGAAAGTTCCGGAAGTGTCCCGGTAGATGTCGCGGGCTTTGCGGGACGCAATCTTATCCAGTACTGCACTCTTGTCTGATGGATTGTTTTTACGTTCGAAAATAAACACGGTTGCGTTCTCGCTTGCCTTGTTTGAGAGACGAAATGGCCATATGATTGAATGCGTGTTGCGCACAAGGAGATGAAGTGAACGGTCAACGGTAACTTTGAAGTTCGAGGAAAAGCTTCCACGGAGAGGAGAGCGTTTTAAAGTCGTTTGGAGTTAACTGTTAAAGCTTTTTGCGTCTTAAGAAAGCACGTTCTATTTAGAATCTACAAAAAATTGTAATTCCTGAATATTAGGTCGGAAGTCCATCTGGAGGGAGGGGGGGAGAGGGGCAATAAAGAAGAAGACGCGCGCCTACGCTGAAGATGTCGATCGTCGTGAGAATCGTAAGAAAGTGAGCGACTCGATCAGCACATCGTCAAGTTTATTGCGTAGCTACTGTGATCTTCGGGTCAGATAATCATTGGGCACAGAAGCAGAAGAAGAGGAAAATAACAACTTCTAGTCCTAGTAAGTAATATTCGGAGACCTCATATAACTAGAAAAGAAGAGGAAAAGCGACAGGACGCAGTCAGGACAGAAAAGATTCTACTTTAATTCCTTTGATCCTCTGCACGATCGAAAAATCTATTTCCGGCTAGTACACGACATTGCAGAAAGAGAAAAACTTGTCGCGAATCTTCCTCGCGCGAGATGACCGGCAATTCTTTCCCGAGACAAACACCAGGGTGATCTAGTCGCTAATATTGTATCACAAACACGAGAGTTCTTGAAAGAACGAATTGGACGAATCTTCTTTAGGATAGATAAATAGACAGGTAGGTGAATGGTTGCGATCTCGCATGGAGATTAGATGGGCGCTGTTGAGGTTAGGAATGATCGCAGCGTGTGGCGAAACTTCACCGAAGAGGAGCGCCTCGTAGTTTGCCAAGTTTTTGATTGCTTTCGTAACTGCTTTTCATCGCATCGTGACGTCTAGGTACACAACGCTGAGAATGATGGACGCAGGAATGTACACGTTCAAACCATTTGTATTTACCAAGCCCGTGGTGAAAGGAAAGGAACAGCCAAAGGCCAGAAGCGGCCACCGGATTGCTTGTGATCATAGGAATCTGTACTCATATGGCGGCTTCAATCCATGTGTATCTGATACCGACCCTGACATGCGTGATGACCAGATGTGGAGTGCTAGCAAACCACTGTTTAAGGAACTATGGCGTTTCAACTTTGTTAGCAAGCGCTGGTCCCGGCTACCTGGCCAGGAAAATATGCCGAATGAACTAGCATCGAATGCAGTGATACTGTGTGGCAATACACTGATGGTGTATGGTGGCACTGGTGTGCCATTCGGCGAGAGCTGCAGTAATCAGCTGTACGTCTGCAATGTGGACGATGGCGCTATCAACGCCGTGCCAGCCATAGGCGAGCTACCTGAACCTCAGTATGGGCAGGTATAATCATTTTTGTCCTTATCATTTTAATTTCTATCTTCTCAGGGATATAGTACCAAGATTTATTTATCTAGTCATGTACCCTGTGATTTGTAATTTTTGTTTCTATTATATTGGAATAATATTGTTTCTATTAAAAATTGTCATGCATAAGATAGGAAAACTTGAAAACAGAGCTTGAATTGTTTGCTTGATGGTTTAACTATTGATTGGCAAACCATTAATTTTGTTCAATAAGAGATAACTGCTCTGTCATGGAACTAGCCAATATCCTAACAAGAAATTGATTAAAGTAATGAAAATGAAAAAAAAAGATTTATCAAAAACTAAATGTTAATCTCAGATTTTATGATAAAAATCTCAAGACTCTAATCTACACTGTTTTGATCTGTTATTATTTTTTTTATTACTTATATGCAACAAATTTTTACTTGTATAATAACTTGTATAGTAGTAAGATTATTTATTTTCTATCGATAGGCACTAGTATGCCATGGTTCCTATCTCTATACAGTCGGTGGCACTACTGGTTATGAATATACCTGCGACATTCACCGCTTCGATTTGAGAAGAGGTGTCTGGGAAGTAGTATATATTTGCTCAGGCAAGGATGAATCAGAACCTCATGGCAGATACAGGCACGAACTTGCTTTTGATGGCAAGATGATCTATGTTTTGGGTGGTGGTACTTCGACAGAATCATATGGTTTCTTGGTGAGTGAATAAACATATAAAGCTTCTCTTAAAAAGTATAAAGTAGTACAACTGCTTTTATATATGTCATGGTAAAAATATAAAATTTAGTAACTGTATATGAACTAGTTAATGTATGCATTTATTTAAGGAATTTTAGCAAAAGTATCAACTAAATATAAAAATATCTATTATTTCTAATAAATGTATTGATTTATTAGATAAGCATTTGCTTATAACACATTAATAAAAGCATAATATTGTGAGTCTGTAAAAGTATACAATTTAATACATGTATTTTGACTAGTAAGTGTATATGCAGTTCTAAATTTTATGCTTTTATTGTGACATATATATTAATATAATATGTGTTGAGGTGCATATATATTAAATATATATATAATTATTAATATATTGAATTTTCTGTAAAAGTATATATAAAAAAATATGCAATATAATTTTAATTTTCTCGTGTAATGTTTTGAATAAATTTTTTCAGGAAATACCGGCGTTTGATTTGAAGACTAATAGTTGGAAGATTTTGAACACGCATGGCGAAACTGAAGAGACTATGGTACCGGCGCCAAGACGTTGTCACGGTTCTGTGCAGTACACAGACGAAAAGAATGGCACTACTTCAGTCGTTATATCGGGTGGTTACAATGGCGACCGAGTGTTTAATGACGTTTGGCGACTTAATCTTAGCACACTGCGATGGACACGCTTGCGAGAATGCATTCTACCATGTCCAGTGTATTTTCATTCAGCTGCGCTGACTCCGGAAGGTCGCATGTACATATTCGGCGGTATAGTCAAAATGAACAACAAGGTTATTATCGTATTCTAAATAATGTGACGTTCTACAAAGGTTTTTTATTCAATACACTTTCATTTACTTGTAATCAATTATTGGTTATTTGAATATTTTCATCATTACAGGTGAAAAGAACAAACGCGGTTTACTCTGCTTGGCTAACAATTCCCAAATTGTCCGAGATCTGCTGGGAAGCGTTGAATTATTATTGGGAGGATTTGAAAGACGCTTCACCGGACGAGTTGCTTAGCATGGGGATACCATTAAAATTCGTACAAAGACTTGAATTCTGCGACTGGTGAACGATTAGTTTCCTCGATATCTTCAAATTCTCAAATCGGATGTTTTTTACGCTATACGCACTTTAAAATGTTCGGCCACGCTTCGATCATTCGATATTTAGATTTATATAGAGGTGATTCAACTTCTGAAATTTTTGATTTTTCGAGAAATGATGAAGTGTCGAATTCTCGTATCTCTTGTAGCAATAGAAGAGTTTCTCCTGTTATAGAACGATTCGAGACGCACTGTGATTATAAAATAATGGCAAATATGAGATATTTTCCAACAATGTACACAAGTGACACAGTATAATACTGGTTTACACAAAGTGTTCCAACTATAACAGTGTTACACTGTTCGATACAGTAAAAAACTAAATACGAGCGTGTAAAATATGTCAATGTTATTAACTACTATGTTAGAGCTACCAAATAATTTTTTAAAAAGTACTTATTTTGCAATAAAACCTTCAAAAATCGCCAAATCTGAAAAAATTATAACTTAAGTTTAAATAAAAATCATAAATTTATTATTGTATTATTATTATATACACTAAATATAATTATAAGAATAGAATGGAAGACTGCAATGCATTCTGGTGTTACACTGTGAAATTAAACTGTTCCAACCGTTTCAACAAGTACTTTACACAGTGGAAATATCTCTGTGTCCTAGCTGAAAAAACGGCCATGGAGAATTGGATATGCATGCTCAATCAGAGTTGTCAAGTATTTTTTACTAAAAAAGGGATTAAGCTTTTAAAAATTTTAAAGTGTAAGAGCTGTGTTTATAAACTCAAATTAATGATAACATGTTTTTCAAATCTCAAGTATATAAATAGTATGCAGAAGTCAGGAATGGCCAAGAAAAGGTAGGCGATCTTCACGAGCAATAACTGCAACATTAATCCAAAGACTTCTTCTTAACTGACCAATGAATTTCTGATTCCTAAATTAGAATCGCAGTACCACAGTTTCATCAAATCACTGGAGTATCAAAGATTTCTATTCTACAGACATATTGTTGCCAAAAGGACAAAAGTGTCAGCATGTAAAAGAGAAATATTTGGAAAAAATGATCTAAATTAGGACTAAGTAATACATATAATTTTATTGCCATTACTAAAATTCCTGACGGAAGTTGAATCATCCTTAACTTTTGATGCGACTTTTTTACTATTTTATCATAGTAATGTAATCAATCAATGTAAAGTAATTTCACATTGTACATTACTATTTATTATATTTGTGACAGTTGTAACTTAATAGTGCAAACTATTATCAAAATACCAGACCTTTCTTCTTTCTTACATTTGCGATTCAATCTGACAATTAACTTTAAATTACTGAATATGTATGGTATTTTCCTAATATTAACAGCAATTTGACACATCTTTGTCTAAAACATTGTACAAATATAATAAGAATAGTTTAAAAGAATAATATATAAAAAGTTACATAAATTTAAGGATATGATTCATCATTCATATATTTAATGTTATGTACAGTATATTCATTCTGCCTTTATTCTATTAATACATAGTATTAAATGTATTTACATCTGTTTCTTTAAGAATGTTAGAATTAGAGATCATCGACGATTCACTGCGCGGCGATGAGATTTTTCTGAATATTTAGATGTGACAAGTGCAAATAATATTGAAGAATGCATGGGTCTGTTTTTTTTAGTTTGAACTTCTTGCATGGTTTACATTTCCTCTTTTTCTCTAATGAGTTAGAAATAAAAAAAAAGAAATAGTGCAACAAGTTTCAATTAAAAAAAATAGACCTAATACAGTATTAAATTGTGTGTTTTGTCTCAAAAAGATTGTTAAACGTATATTTGTCCGCAGTGCCTATTAATTACAGCGATGCTCGTTAAACTGCTCGTTTGATAAATAAAAAATTTCAAGGATGCCCCTTGACCGTAGTATTAATAATTTTCATTATTCTTTTCCTTCGTGCGTATATTTTAGGTTAAAAAGAAACATATTTTGAGCACAAAATTTCAACATAAATATTTTATACTTCATGTCATATGTATTTATAATGATTTAATCTTTCGTCTTATTTTTTCCTATAAATATCCGGGATATTAGTTTCATATTTTTAACTCTTTTTTTTTTTAAATAGGTGTTTATGCATTTTTTAATCACTTTTCTATTTAAGTCTTTTTGGATATGATTGAATATATGTGTCTATTAATGCCCGCGATGTAACTTCGCGATGTAAGATTGCTTGAATATAGGATTAAATTTCATGATTCTCTAATTCTGAGCAGTGTACCATGCATCGTAATTATGCAATAGATCCGATCCTCAGCGCTGTTTACCTAAGGTATTAGCTGTACATTAACTAATATCTGTTAAAAGAAAAAAAAGATTGTAAATACAAAAATGGAAAAGAGAGGAATACGGAAAAATCGATTCTACTGATTTAAACAATTTTGTTTCACAAATCCATATATTATAATGAAAATTGTAAAAAAAATATCGAGATTTGAAGAAATCACATAAGTAACAACGATCAAATTGAAGACGAAAAAAGATATTCAAGACTCTCTAGTGTCTGTATCTTCTTTAAGTTTCCAAATTACTGGTATTTGATCAGAATAAAAGTTTTTTTTTTTTTAGACAAAATCGATGTAATTTTATTTTCGTTGATTGTATTCTATTATTGTCCCGTTATTTAAAAGTAAAATAAAAAATATATTTGTAGAGTATGTACTAAAAATATTTAAAATTATTTATATATATTTTTTAGCAAATCGAAAAGTGAAAAAATACGTAAAGAAGTTTTACGTGGCTCTACTTCGTCCTCTCGTGTTGCTCGGAAGGAGGATAAAATAAAAAATCTAGCAGAGCGTGCTATCTATATACCAAGGACATTATTTTTATTGTGATTGTGCTAACGAGGACGATAAAGACGTATTCGTTTTTGGTTTTTTCCTTCATTGAGATATTTTCCAAAGTAATTTAAACAGTCGCGATGTGGGGATGTGATGAAATATATATAAAGGCAACATCCATCACGGGTATAAATAAATCTTCTACAATTTCGCGAGAGAAAATTGTTGTGCAAAGAAGTATTTCTGTTCTTTAGACGCGGAATCAAAAACAATTTCGGTGAGTACAATTCCCGTATCATGAAAAAGTGTAATAACCGATGCCAAACCGAGTAACATTTAATTTGTCGATTTTTACAATCAGAATATATTCCAATATATACATAATAGATTTCAGATATATAGATATAAATTTCGAATAAATATTGTCAATTTGGAACATTAAATAATGCGTCATTTGCATTTTGCGTCTATGATTGTACTACAAAAAAATTTTATGGAAAAAATTCTTATATACTTTAATGTTAATTATTGAAATTATTATCAATATTATTGAATTCAATTCGCGGCCGGTTTAATATTTATATTTATACGTATCGCGTAAATTCGCGTAAATATTTAGTATCTTCAGAGAATTATCTTTAAAAAATACTACCTTTAAAAATATTCTCGAAATCGAATGTATGTCTAAGAGAAAAGAAAAACATTCGCATATATTTATGACTATTAAGAGAAACATTTTTTTAAATTTTAACAGTTAACAATTTTTATTAATCTAATTATTATCCAATATTTTTGTTATTTATTTTTCAACTATTTCAATCTATTCCAATCTTTCAACGCGATTTTTGTTACACGTTTATCGAACACTTATTTTGTAATCTACGTTCGATGTTTGGCATCGTTTAATAAAAACATTTTGCAAGATTAAAAATGTAAGTTAATATTTCTTGTTAAAATAAGAAAAAATTTTTTTTGTTAAATATTTAACTTCATTAATAATATAAAGGAGCTAAGTATTAAATCCGAAGATTCATCGATGGCTGTGTTCCAAAATTTACTGCCGGTACTAAAAATCTGTAATTTACGTTACATATACTGTACATTTTGTGTACTGACAATAAATTTTGGAGCACAGTTATCATTTCAAAACGCGAACAAGGTAACGAGCGCGAAAAGCGTAGTCACACACTTGAATTTTGGCGCGGAAGTCCGTCATTGTTTCCGCTTCCGTGGTGGTGCTGGTGCGCCTTCCGGCTCCGGTGGAGCGCGCGTGACTTCGCGCGATTCGCAACCGGAGTAACCGGAGTGACCAGCTGCGCAACTCACTTCAGATGCTTCCAAGCTGTGGTACGGGACGGACGTGCGTGCGTTTGTTGCGCTGAGTCGTGGTCGCGTGAGACTCGCGGTACCGTGTTTCTTCCTCTCTTCCTTCTACGTGAAAAAGGTCAAGTACCCGCGGTGAAAGAAGGCTTGCGAAATTTAACGGTTGATCACCGAACAAGCTCGCACTGAGCGACATTCTCGTCGCCGTCAGTTCCCGTTTCTTTTCCATGCGTCGTCCGAGCACGCGGTCGAGCACGCGCCGATCCGAGATGCGCTACCAGGTATTTATGTAGTACCGACCACCGCCGCCTTCGAGCGTCGTACACCCGCCACCCTCGGCGTCCGTCGTCACGTCGGAGGTCGGAACGGAGGAAACAACCCCCCCCCCCTCCCGGCATCCCCGAGGAAAGCAACGTCGTTGTCGTCGTCGAGCAGCGAGGGTGAGAAGGCGTGAGAGAGGAGCAAGTGGAGAAGGAGCGATTCCGATCGGAAACGGAAGTGGAACCGCTGCGACGACGATGGATCAAAAACGCGTGTACAAGTTAGTGCTAACCGGAGGTATGTAACAGGGGTACAATCGCATTTATCCTCCTTCCGTTTCCCTCCCGCGCGTGCAAAGCTGCTCCTCCGAGCTGGAATAGATTAAGCGCGAATTGATTCCCCGTTCTGGACTTCGCCAACGAATCTCGCTGATCGGGAAAACCGGAGCGAGAGCGAGTCTGCAAGAGTAAAAGCATGTGATGCGAAGTGTCTCCCATTGATTTTTTTTCTTGGAATTTGCATATTTTGTGTGCTCCGCGATAGACATAGGGTCCGTTTTTTTTCCTACATGGGAACTCTTTTTTTCTCACTGCAGTCAAATATCGAAAATCTATTTCACTTTTTTCTAAAAGTATACACTAGTTCAGGTATTAAAAAACAGACCTGATATGTTGTAGATAGATAAAGAGCTTTTGTCAAGCAATTTTAGAAATATTTTGCGATAAAGTATAATATGAGAATTGTGGAAAACTCGATAACGATACCACATACTTACCTTGGTCTACTTTACCTCAGTTTATTTTAAACTTCCTCAGGTACATAAACTAATGCTTATTTCCACCAATATAGTTTAATTTTAATTTTGATTTTATTTTCTATCTTTTTCTAGTTATATAAGAATTAGAAAAAAATTATACGAAGTTAATTGAAATTAATTTATATCGATAGAAAAGAACAATGCCGATTCTTATTCGTTTCACATTTCGATTGATTCATTGATTTTCATGAAAACTTCCGGCTTTATTATTTTGTAATGCATATTCATCTATCTTACAATTATCGGAATCTAGCATTTCTAATCGTAGATATACGCAAAGAAGCGTTTTACGTCATAATTAAGAATTGTTCTTCCGGGTGAAATCTCGAAGACAAAATCAGAAGAAACTGATATTAATCGAGTTGCGACAAAATAAAATGTAATAAAAAATCCGGAAAGAGATACGATCAAAAATAAAAGAAGAGAAATGAAAATTATATAGGTTTACAGCGAAGCACGTGTTTCTCTTAAAGAACATTCCAGAGCTGTTTTCTCACTACCGTCTAATTCTTCAGGTAGTCTTCGCTTTCAAACGCGAAGCACTGGCATGTGTCTCTGTTATTTTTTTCCTCTTTTATAAATCTCTTACTCCGAGGACGATCACTGGCGATTGCTCGTCTCGTAATTTCGTGCAACGCGAGAATAGAACGTTGACGGACATGAAAATAGAACACGCGCGTGAGAAGTTTCTTTCACGCGGAATTTTCACGGAAAGAAGTTTTTCCCGGCCGGTGTGACGGGCGCACGTGGTATGGATCGCTCGTGTTTTTCTTAATCTTAGATCACAATCCAAAGTCCATGATCGAGAAAAAGAAGAGGAAGCATGCTAATTGTTAGCAGGAAAGCGTGAATTTTTTATCCATGTAAATCGTATGTAAAATTGAGATGTAATTCGATATAATTTTCGTAATAATTGAATTTTGGTGGAATCAAGTTCTGGCGCTTTTCCAAACAGTTTTAACATTCCCTGCAGACAAGTTTTAAAAAAGCTTCTGACGATGAGGTACAAAGAAGAAGAGAAATCTGAAAATATATTATTAGAGAGAAAAATGTTTAGTATTTGTGGCTATAATTGCATGGTAAAATAATTAGGAGCTCCATTTTTATAATAATTATTATTATAACATTATATATAATAATAATAAATTACTACCAGTAATAGTAATAATAATAAAAATTATAAAAGTGCTGTAATTGGCAATAATAATATTTAATGATTAAATAATAGATAATAATATTTATAGTTTTATTAAAACAATAGATACAAATGATGTAAAGTAACACAGGGAAATATTATATTCTTGTTGTTTGCCAATTTTAAACAAAGATGAAATGGTCACTGTGTTACACTGTGTCTCTTGTTGAAAAGTACCAAATTTATAGTTGGCACCGAAAATGATTATAAAATATAGTTATTTTGGTGATTGCAACAAAAAAATTTTTTCTCAGTGTATAGAATGCTTTTACTCTTATCGTTTGGAAATTTTAGTTTAAGGAAGTTTCTGTATTTTTCTAGAAACACACACAGAATAGGATATCACTCAGAATTCTTGAAAGAAAGTCTTCAATGAAAGAAAGTATAGGATAGAAAGAAACTCCAAATTAGAATGAATTTTTGTATACAATGAAAACAAAGGAAATATCTCAATCTTTTCGCATACCTGTCTTTTGAAAGATTTCTTTTTGAAATACGTCGAAAGCTTTCTATATATTCTTTATTGTAAAAGACAGTCCTTTATTTTATGTAGTTGCCCCATCTTAGTGTTTCCAACTCAGTAGAATTTCTATCAGATTTGAAGTTTCCTTTTTATTGAGAGATTTTTTGGGGATACAAAAAATTTAAGAGAGTTTTCAGGTAACTTTTTGAGAGGAATATACAAAAAACGAATTACAGCTAAAATATTGAGAAAGTCATAATATAAGGAATACCTTTGAACAAGCCAACACTGAGCTGTCCTTCAGATTTATTAATTTTTTTCAAAATTCAATTTTGTCTTTTATTTTAATAAACTCACAGGAAATTTTTTTCTAATTAGCATTCTAATATCTAATATCGCATTAATGAGCGAATATTTATGGAAACAACTGACAAATTTAATTTTATGCAAGAGCAATATTAGCTCAAGCAAAACAACAAAATCACAGTAACATCAAAATAAATGATTGATTGAAAAGTGACTTTTAACAATCAAATTTGCAACTATTTTAGTATCATTTTGATTTATAATGATTTGTGTTTTACTTGGGAGTTATTTATTTCAAATAGAAATACACAAGAAAACTTCAGAAATTAACGCGCAGATTTCTGACAGTCACAAATTATAGTAAATATTTAGAAACAAAGTCCTGACATTTTTAGATTTATCCTTTATTTTCTTGAAGAAATTATTACTGTAAATATAGATAATATCCCTAGTGAAAATTTTTTTAATAATTTTTATATGAATTGAAACATTTTTCAGAAATACTAGAAATATTCGTTTAATCTTCTCTCAGAATTTTTCACATTCTGAAATATTCTGAGATTTCTCATTCCATAATTTTAAAAAAATATTTTTTAGTTTTTTAGATTTTATAACATTTCATTTCAGAAATTATACTTACAAAAAATCTTAGAAATCTTACGAAATTTCATAATTAACATATATGAAAAATTCTGAGAAAAGATGTAGATTTTTTGAGAAGTGTTCCAATTTGTATTAAAAAAAATGTGAGAAAGTTATAAAATTATATAGAAATTCTGAAAAATCTTGAGAAAAATTTTCACCAGGGATCGTAAATTCCGTTAGATCGAAAATTTTGCAAAAGAGATATCAACTCAGTTTATCTCGCCATTCGTGCTGCTATGACACCGCGCCGCACTGTCTCTTACCGTTCCCCTTGCAACGTTTTGTAACGTTCGTTATCGTAGCCACACGCGGATGTCGATCGATTCCACGCGCCACGCAGGAACACGCGGTCACAACTGTACCGGGTGACCTGAGAGAAGAGTCCTAACCGAGAACGAAGCTCCGTCTGCATAAATTTTCATTTAATCCATTGTACAAAATTGGACAAAAAGAACTTTATACTTTATTCTATATATATTCATGTACTTTTTTTTGCGTCATTCGCATTATTTAGTCGCAATCCGTATTGTTCATTGTGCTGCATTATGATTAAAGGCTAACTTTACTCTTATTACGTTACAAAAGTAAGTTGCGATTTCAATTTAAAGTCGAAAATCCTACCTTTCGACAGAATAAAATCGCTCGGAGTTCTCGAAAGAAAACACTTTGCTTGAAAGAAAGGAACTCTGGATTAAGGCAGAAAGAGTTTTATACAACAGAAATACAAAGGAGGCACACCACGTCGACTTAGATTGTATTACTCATTGTTTACTGACGATAGCCAATGTTGAATGTGAAATAGATCCGCATCTTGTACTGAGATCAACTGCACGCTTTTCAGACATCTCTCAGACATCCGTGTTACATGAGTCAGACAGTTATTTTTCTTCAGCGTCGATATTGCTTATATTTATCAGCAGATAAGAGCGGGAAATTACTCAAATCTGATAATACAAAAAGATAATGCAAACGACATAACAGATAGCCTTGTCGATAAATTCGTTTTATCATTGTCAACACGTTATCTTTTGTTGAACGGATATTTATATCACTGACAGATTCAAAACGTAGAATAATTTAATAAAATTTAAATAATGAAATTTTTACAAAATCTAGAACTTGAGTTGCTTGGTACGAATGAGTATAATAAAGAAACCTTGAAAAAAACTTTTCTATATGCTCCTTTTTATTTCGACAGAAATTCAAGGTTTATATGCTCACAATGAGTGGCAATAATGTATTCGAATAATGGAACATAAGATACGAAAAGTATAAGAAAGGTTAAACATGTAAATAATTACATCAAATTAGAAACTAGTTTATTTAAGACTTCTGAATAGTCATCACAGCCATATTGAATCGTGATGTCATGACCGAGAAATGATATGTTAATTTTTATTACGTATCATTTATAAATAAACATAATTTGGATAAAAACAAAATGATGAAATTGCTTTAAAACATTTATAAAAGTAGACGAAAACTGTGTTTATCCTCTCTGACAGTCAGTAAATAATCGTAAAATATGATAAAAGACACATGATGTGCTTTTATTTAATGCACATACCTAGGTTGTTTTCACTTACACGTGTCTCTTATCGCACTTTTTACGATTATTTACTGACTGTCAGGGGAGATAAGGATAATTTTCGTCCATTTTTACAAATGTTTTGAAGCAATTTCATTATTTTATCCAAATGTCTTTATTTATAAATGACACGTAATAAAAGTTAACGTGTCATTTCTCGCTTCTGACTTTACAATTCAATATGACTATGGTGATTACTCAGGAGTTTTAAGCATCAACAATAAAGAAAATAAAACCAGTTTTTCAAACTATTAGACAACATACGGACAACATACGTTTCGGATTTACTTAGTCATCCTCAGCCAAATTAAAAAATTATAACAAAAAGAAATTAAGAAGATAAGAAATTCTTAATTTCTTTCCATTATAATTTTTTAACTTATCTGAAGATGACTAAGTGAAATCGCAAACTTCCGTATGTTATTTTTAACGGTTTGAAAAACTAGTTTTTTATTTCTTGGTTATTGACGCTTAAACTAATTTCTAATTTATGATCTAATTATATGCTCGTGTTTGACCTTTGCCGTACTTTTCATTGCTTTGCAATTCCGAGCTAGACGAAATAAGATATTCTTTATCTTCTAGAAGACTAATCTTGATTTAAACACTCATACAATTTGAATGAGAGTTCCTATGAAACTCAACGAGTTTTGTAGTGAAAGTAGGAGAAAAATTATAATAAAAAATCTTATTGGAGAGGAATAATTTTTTTCAAAAGTAATCTTAAAAATAATTTCATTGTTTTTTATTGAAGGGAAATAATTTGGTTGCATTTTTTATGAAAAGTGTGTGGAGAATCAAGAAATTCTGTTCTGTTTAGTTTTTGGGATAAGGGTAAACATTAAATTAGACTTAATATCAGGATATGATACGTTTTTTTTTATAAAATAGCGGAACATTTTTTTAACTTACCAAGCAATAAATAAAAATATTAATTTGAATTGATTCTCCTCACTTTGTTTTGCTAACTTATGTAGATATGACATAATATTAGATTGGATATCAAGATATAACCAGAGAATTGATTGTGTATTTTGAAATGAGATGAAAATTACAAAAGTGAACAAATTCACTTGGCCAATTAAATTATGAATATTCTAGTGTATTTGCTCACTTTTGTAATTTTCACTTTACTTTGTGATACACAATCGTCCCTCAGAGAGAAGAAGTCTTGGAAAAGTTCTGGAGTTTTTTTTGATGGGACGCGTGATTTATTTTGAGATTGGATCGTGGTGAGCTCAAATTCACCATTCCGATGTATAACGAGCATGATGCATAACGTCGCGACGACTTAATAGCCATGCTGGCGCGCGCCAATTAAATTCAATTTGACTTTTATTGGCGTCTGCCATTTCATACGCTCATCGTTTATTTTATGTAACGAAAGAGATGAATAAGGAGATGGTATATTATCATAAAGTAAAGCGTAACGATCCGAATATATCGATCTCAATTCTCACGCAAATTTTTTCAAGAATTTCAGCGCAAATCTGTCTAACACATGTTTGTTATTGCAGGACCATGTGGTGGCAAAACAACCGGACAGACCAGGCTGTGCACCTTCTTCGAGAATATGGGCTGGAAGGTAGGTAGAACCCTTTGGTTTTAAAAATAAAAAGTTTCCGCAAAAAAGAAAGAAAGGAGAAAAAAAAACAAAAATTTCCATTGCGAATTTTCCCCCTAATTGATTTTTCACTTTTTTTCTCCAAGCGATGCTCGCTCCATTCCACATTAGATTCAATTCGATAGATGCCGTACACCAGGGTTGTTCGTTATTGATGGAATAGCCAAGCAGGGGATAATTTTCATTCTATAGAGTCTAACATGTACTTGCAGAAATCGTTCGATTGTCGCATGCAGTACAATAATATTCGAGTCAAGGATAACACATTACGGCATAATCGAGCCACATTTTTTCCATAGCTCGTCTCTCTCTGGAGCGAGATTTTACCTTGCCTTAAGTTGTACAACGAGTCGTAACTGCGTGTAGAGGTCGATTCTTAAATATCAACTATATCACTCGTCGAGCTTTGCGGAGTGCATACTTTTGATCGATTTAAAGTCGAGTCTTTCTTAAAGAAAAAGAAGGAAAAAGGAATGTTATAACAGCAATGATCTTTAAATTATTCTAAAAAGTTTTAAATAAATTATAAGATTATGAATCAATTTCTCGCAAACTGAATTTCGAGTAAAAAAAAAAATTTTTTTTAAAGAGACGAAAACGCGATCTAGTTTCGGGGGCTCTTACCCTTCGTTTTGGATTCGATAGAGCGGTGGTTGTCTTCTTTTTCAGGTGTTCCGTGTCCCCGAGACAGCGACCGTGCTGCTCAGGTATGCAATTATACGATCACAAGTTTACAAAAAAAAAGCGAGAGACAAAGAGAAAGAAAGAAATTGGAACAAGAGTCACTCTTGGACGATTACGGTTTTCTTTCGAATTAACCCTGGAATGCCCTTACGATGAAGTATCTCAAGGATTGAAAGAGATGGAGAGATAATCTGGGAAGATTAAAATTGAACATTACCAAAAAAAAGTAAAATTAATTTGAAAATTTTTCAAAATTACAGGGAACATAAATGAAGATATATAAAATGAAAGTCTCACAAATCTCTGTGTACTTGATTTTTTTACGCATTGCAGGGTTAAAAGGATTTTTTGAAGACTGAAATAAAGCCGTTCGCCTTCTTGCTCTCGTTTAGTCAAGTATCGTGAAGAAAAATTCGTGAAATAAGCTCCGAAGAGTAAATTTTAAGTGAGCAAAGTAATTTGCGTCTGCGTCTCGAAAAGCTGTACGCAAAAACTTTCAAGATTACTCGACAGGAGTTTCTAGAAAACTTATTATAATATTTGCACGTTGATTCTATTTCGCAAGAAAAGACACTGTGGTGAGACGTTTAGAGGCGATTTCAGATAGATCCATGTATAATAACGAACTCCTTCAATTGCCGCTGTAATTGCAGCTGCGAGATATATATTTAAGACTGTTCTAACGTCACAATTGCGTTGCAAACGTTTGATTAAACTCAATTAATAAACGCTCGCGTTGTAGTGTGTATCTAGGCAATTGTCTCATATCTGCTGTCTGCTTTCTTTCCATTTCAGTGGCGGCATCAAGTTTTCAGACCTGAACGCGGAGGAGGGTAAGTTTGTTGATTATATCATTTTTACGCCCTACCCACCCATTTCTTCTTTACACTCACGTCTTTTGTCAGCGCATTTTTATTTACATATATGTATTCATTTAATAATTAAAACGTAAATTGAAACATATCTCCAATAACATATAGATATGCGGAAATTAGCGTAGGAATGATTTTCAATCCATGATGCAAATTCAGGCCAAAGCTACAGTAATTGATATTATTAATTAAAGAAGGATCAAACTGACTGACTTGTTCTTTCGTTTATCTGGCAAAGTTGGAAATTGGATTAATGTATTAACTGTCGATTCACTTTTTCCTTTTTTTCACGATTTTTCGAAAATAAATGAGAGAGAAGACGAATAAAATGCGATATTATTATTATTATTATTATTATTAATTTTCACTATCTTGTATGTGCGAAGAAAAAATTAAAGGTTGATAAAATCAAGAAACGTAAAAAGATTACAAGATAATAATTGGTATTATATATATATTATGTAACTAATTTAATATCAAATTATATTCAATGTGTAGATGAAAATGTTTCAACTTACAAAGTCTTCTTCAGTTCATGATTTTGATATATAATATTAAAATTATGTAGCAAGAAAAAAGATATATGAACTACGCTGAAAAAAATATGTTTGGTTGAAAATGGACAAACCAGAAAATTCTGATTATATCAATCAGAATTCCGATTATCTCAACGAGATTTTTCCAGTTAAATTTTCTGATTAAATCTACTAAAATTCTAGTTGAAATAATCGGAATTCTGATAAGTATAATCAGAATTTTCTGGGGTTTGTCCATTTCCAATTAAACCTTTTTTTCGGTGTAGAATACCTTCATATTTTTATTGTGTAATTTTAATATTAACCAATTTCAAAAACGTATTTATGTACACATTTTGAACATTATTTGACATTAAATTAATTATATATATAGGTACCTATTGTCTTGATTTTATATATAGGTTGCCTTTATTGTCTTGTAATCTTTTCTTCGTTTCTTAGCCTTACCAACCTTCAATTTTTTATTATTTTTTTGTCAACCTTGAAAAATTGCGACTTGGAAATATTACCCCGGTAATACGATGGATTGCATCAACTATCGCAATCGTGATGTGAGGACAAGCACGGACGGAAAAATCCCAAGTTTTACAGAGAAGAACAGAGAGAGAAAAAGAGAGAGAAAAAGGATATCGCATCTTAATATGACGAAAAAAAAAAACCAGTTGGACCTGTTATATCGCATATGAAACATCGGATGCCGAAAGATTCACCTCTCCCGCGCGGAGTAAACGTCTCGTTGCGCCCAGAAACGACTGTAAACGTTACGTTTGATGAGCACGATGGATTGCCGCGAGCTTGTTTCGCATTTCGTTTATACAGCAATCCGGTTGCGTAACGTCAAAATTCTTGGCTTACGCTAAACTTGGCCTTCCGTTCTATGATATACACTGTTAAATTTATAACACGTCAAACTATATCATTATCCAATTAGAGTTATTTATTTTAATTATTTCTATAAGTCGCCATTACTTCTACTTAATATGTCGTTAATTTAATAATATAATTAAAATAATAGAGTTCAACAATTTAACTCAAAAAAATATATTAAATTTGATTAAATGATTCAAATTTAGTTTATTATTTATTACATAAGTTCATACGTTAATATGCGTGTTGTTTAAAATTCACAGATATGAATTGAGTTACATACACGGAAGTTAAAAGTAACAAAATGTTATTTAATATTGTATTTACGGGAGATTATTATTGCTCCTTTGATATATATTTAATAGTGTAGTGTGATGGACTTTGTTCACACTGACTGATCGTCACGCGAAATTTCATTACTTATTGCTTCGTCCGTTTTATGTCTCGCCTTGTCAATTGGTCCACCTTTCAGTCTTCCGTTCTATTTTTAATCTCTCTTGCACCATTATATTTCTCCCGCAAATAACTTCGCGCAAAACGTATTGTGTGCGCTCGGCCGAGCTGTCGATGCACACTTTTTTTTTTATTTTATGAATTCATAAAATGTCCCACCCCACCGGGAATGAAAGATTTGCGTTATGTCGAGATAAGATAATAAATGTTGCTACGTCGGAGATCGCGAAATTGTGTTCATTCGCCCTTACGTAAGACGATCGTGCGACTTTAATCAGCTCGCCCTTGAACGGAAATGAACGAACATGAATATCAGGCTTCCTCCGCTTACGTTTCATGCATACGTTTTAACTTGTCGCGTATATCAAATTTATCTTGGTTTGTATCTTTTCCATTATACAATTATAAAAACTATATAGAACGTTAATCATGTCAATAAAATTGAGCTGGAAATAATTTACACGAGACACTCTAGATAGCAAGTTGAAATTGTTTGTCATTATTTGGACAACGTTGGACACTATTTTGAAAAAAAATTAACGAAAAAATAACGTCAGCTTGCTACTTGGGAATTAATCATATATTAAATCATATATTAATCATATGTTAAAATGACGTGATTTCCAAGAGGAACAAATCACGATAATGACGTTAAAGTGAATTACAAATGACTGAAAAATGCTAATTTTGATGTCATTCTGATAATTTGTCCTGCTTTTTTTAGATTGTTTTATCAAAAATGACAGTTTTTATAAAATGTTTGATTTCTCGAGTTGACAGTAAATTTGCGGAAATAAAAAAAAGTTAGAAATTCATGACTTTAGTCTACACTGAGAAAAATATCTGGTTGAAAAATTCTGATTATATCAATCAGAATTCTAATTATCTTAATTAGAATTCTAATAGATTTAATAGAAAATTCTAGTTCACTCTCACTCTCTCTCTCGTCTATTTTTTAATTAATCCAACCAGACATTTTTTCAGACATTATTTGCTTGCATTCGTATTTTAAATTTCATCACGATAGATTAGCACTTTTTGAAGCTCTAAAAACTTCAACTTTTCAACTCTTTTGATTCCTCGCAGACTGTAGTTAATTAAAAGAACTGACGTACGTATGCGTTTACGATGTTCGTGACGAATCGAAAGACTAAAAACGTTGAATTGTTATCGCCTTTACTTCTCGTCATTTGTCATTGTGCTATTCTTTTGCGAAGGAACATTCGTCAGTCAGAAAAGAAAAAGATAAAAAAAAAATGATGTTGGCGAAACTCGGTAATATGATCCGCGTGTTTTCTTTCTTCTCATTGTCGACGATATTAGACTCTCGACATTAGTCTGCTATACTTGCGCAAAGGATAAAAAATTTCATTTAATTTCGTTAAAAAGAAAGATTGTACAGAAACCGAGAACAATCGAAGAATTCCAAACTTCGATGGCGCAAAAATTTAATTCGTATCTTCATCTAGCGAGACTTCTTTCATCAATTCCTTTCAATGAATCTTATTTCTTTCGCGATCTTTCTTATTTGATCGTCGGGTGCAAAAGCGAGAAGCGTGATATTCTTTTCAACTCGAGTTTCCAAGTCTTAATGACGACGCGAGGCCAAGATCAAGGTTGGTTCTAGCGGAGAGCCCGTATTCCTTGCACGCGAGATCCTCTCGTCTAGATCATAGGAGCGAAGGCAAAGTGAGATGGCCGGAGATCTTGGAGATCAATTCTGGCGTGGGTGAGTCCGAATTATCGCGCTAGAGTATATAGCCTGAGACACGATGTAACACAGTGTAAGAACAAGCATAAGGAAGACAATTGGTTTGAAAATATTTGAGCTCTTTTTAAGATAATCAAAATTGTATTTTTCACCAATTTTTCACTGTCTCGCTTTAAAGAATATTTGAAGGCCGACTTTACGAAATGCATTTTGTTCAAAATTTATAATTTTCGGAAAACGAGAAAGAAAGAAACTACGCATACAAGAAAATTATGCACTTTGCAGAAAATAACAATATGCCAATCAGTAGGATGTGAAATATTAAACAAAATTGCTAAAAATATTAAACAAATGCATTTTATTTGTCTCTTTAAAGTTAAAAAACATAATGCACTTCCAAATGTATATGTTTTTTCAGTATGTAAAGCCTATTCTGCAATGTGCTCTTTGTTTCCTGTTTTTTATTTTTTATCTTTTGCTTTATTCTCCTTTGCAACCATTTTATCGACAATTGTATTTCTTGTCTCTTTCGAAGTTCCTTAACTTTTATCTCAGACGACAGAAATCGAAAAACAGGATAAGAAGCAAAAAGACAAAATGTAAAAGAATAGCAAAAAAGAAGAAACAAGAAACAAAAGCACATTGTAGAATAGACTTAAATTAACGATGAAAAAATGCTTTCTGAATATCTCAGCGTAGCTTATAATGAGTCTTTTAATACTAAACACTACGCCATCTCTAACTAAAAAAATAAAATTTGGAACAAAATGCATTTTGAAAATCTGCTCCTCATTTGTTAAAATTGATCTTTAGTGCCTAGTATTTTAAATAGAATTTATTGCAGTAATATATCATTTTTTCTCCTTAAAGAAAAAAATGTTTTGATTAGCGTTTTTTTTTCACTAAAGATGATTTAATGCGAGGTCGAAGCGTTTGAAGTTGTTCAATATTTAATTAATTTTTATTTTTGTGCGAGAGAGAAATATGATTATTTATTAGCTTGCTTTATTTATCTATTAGTATTGAAATTTGTTCTTAAAAAAGTTACCGATTTAATTCTCTTCGAAGAATTGTAGGTTGAAGAGCCTAATACATGCCTAATAATATTGACATGATGAAGTGAAAACCAAAAGAGACTTTCAAGTGTGCGAAATAATCTCCGATTGTTAAAATAAAATAAAATAATTTTTTATCTATGCTCATAGAATTTTATAAAATTAATTTTTCTATTAACACTTTTTCAATTTGTTAATTAACAAGTCGATTATAATATCGACACACTTTTTCATGCTGCCTAGTAGACATAGGAGCTTATTTTATCCCGTAGTCGCATCTTCCTGGTTATCGATCGCTTCTCGTAGTCCCGTTATGCGTGTCGGCAATATTATACATATTTTATCAATTAAGAGAACTAAACCTATTTTCGGTCACAGTGGATCTTAGTGCTTAAATATTTCAGAATTTATATACATATTCAATTCTGCAAATCGTCGAAATCTTTTGTTCTATTTCCTATTTCTTACATTTTAATTTTTACACTTCATTGTGTCTCAGCCTGGAATGTAAGGCAGTCTAAAACTCGCCGACAAGAGACGAATCCTCGCGTACTTCTCTATTCTAAAATAAACCAAATAAACACCATCGGTGAAATGAAATTATCCAAGACAAATTCTTGCCTTCTTCAAAGTTGGCAAAATAATACAGACAGAACCAAGGATCTATTAAATATGTAAATATAAAAAATATCGATTAAAAAAGGTCGCGAATTTCGTTTTCATATTTTAATGAACGAGGATCGTCCGCCTGTCTCGCTAGAATCTCGCTTCAAAAGTGCCTTATCCAAGAATCAAGATATAATCAAGGATAAGATCTCTAACTATAGAGAATTATCTTTTAGACAACTTGATTAGTATACTCGTTATAATTCCAAAAATATCATCCCTAAAAATATCATCCCTAAAGAAGTTTATTGAGCTAAGGCTTTCTTCCTTAGAATTTCAGACCTCCTTTATCGAGATAAATGACGCGATTATTCAGGCTAGCGCTTCAAGTATCGCTGAAGTCCATCGTTCTTCGCATATAACAATTCGAGGGAAAACATTCATTGTATAATATTGCATTTTCTTACGTATGTTGCAGCATTCAAATTTCAGGAAAATCTTTTGCGCACGATGATACAAATCGAGAACACTTTCTTTCAACTGGGTGAGAGTTGTTCGAGGAATTGCCTGATCATCTGTGATCGCGGTGCAATGGATGCCTCCGCCTGTTAGTACAAATCTTTGAAAAGAATTAATTTAATTAGATAAAATTTTTTCAGTAGTGAAAAATTAATGAGAGAAATTTTGCAGTCATTTCAAAAGATAAATGGGAGCTTATGATGGCATCAAACGGATGGAACAACGTCGAGCTAAGAGACAACAGGTATTGAAATTAAGGATACAAGAAAGTTTGTAAATTCGTCTTTGTCTTTGGGACCGATATGAAAATTAATAAATTAATCTTCTCATCCTTTTTAATAATATTGCAGGTTCTATTTGTATATTTGTATTATATTTTACTGCTGACATTAATTTATTTAATATTTTCACCATAAAACAATTCGTTTTTTTTCCCGTGTTGATCAGGTATAACCAGATCATCCACATGGTTTCGGCCGCGAACGGCGCCGAGGAATTCTACTCCACAGAGGAACACGCGTGTCGCTCCGAAGGTGTCGAACTCGCTCGTGAGCTCGACTACAAGGCTGCAGCTGCTTGGGTCGGTCATCCGTACTTTGATGTTATCGACAATTCGCAGGATTTTGAATCAAAAATCTGCCGGATGATCGAATGTGTCTGCCAGAAACTGGGCATCGACACCGGTGACCGGTTGCGCGCCAGCAGCCGCAAGGTCAAGTTCCTCGTGACAGCGCCACTGCCGGCGGATAGTGAGTTCCCGCCTTTCCAGGATTTCGACGTCGTGCATAATTACCTCCAGAGCAACAATCCCAAGATGCAGGCCCGTTTACGCAAGCGCGGTCAAAAAGGTAAATCATCACCTTGCGACCGACGAAAAGCTTTTGCTCTCTTTAGTGATCCAATTGTTCATAAAGCATATTATCACTTGAAAGAGAAAAGTTTATTATCATTATCATAGGAAAATTTGATAATTTTTTGTAAATATCTTTGAATTAGTATCGCATCATTGTCACATTTTACTTTTATACATGAATAAAGATTCGAATGATGATATAATTTGAATTTTCTATTCTTTATAAAAGGTCACTGGTCATATATTCACACAATTCGTCGACCAAAAATATGCGGCCAAGTAATCGAGGTGAAGACCCAGCTGACGCATCGAGACTACCTGAATATGTTGGCCCAGCGCGATGACTCGCATTTCACTATCTTCAAACGTCGCCGTTGCTTTCTAATCAACAATCAGTATTTTCAATTAGACATATACAGAGAACCGGCGCATCCCAGGTAATACAACAGTATTCTCAACACTGAATGAATTAAAACATTGAATTAAAATTCTATCCATTTTCGATGGAAAAATCGATTCTACATTTATCGAAAAATTAATAAAAAATGAACTTGGTAAATCCAAAACATCTTACATGATTAATCTCTTTATACTTGTCGCAATAGCGTGTGCATACGAAATATCTCGAAAAATATTTCGATTATAATTAATTTCAAAATTCAGATTATTAAATATTAAAATATTTAAAAGGCACATCTTTTTCGCTTCTGCTAAGACCTTTCCTTCATTCTTACTTATTCTTATGTACTTATTCATTCACTCTAAATAATGTAACTTTTGCATACTTTAGATGTCAAGGCTTAATGTTACTCGAAACGTACACAGCGTTGACGGCTGATGAGTTGAAAAACATTTTGCCTCAATTCCTCATAATCGAGAAAGAAGTCACCGGTAATCCAGACTACAGCATGTTCAACCTCAGCTTACTCGAGGAATGGAACAGTACCAATAAATACTGCCACAACTTGCATGGTATTGTATTGACGCGTACTTACTGTAACTAAAAACTCTATTTATTTTGTTATATAAATACATTCATTTTTATATCATCTGTTATAATCTTACTAGAAAAGTTTATTTCTTATAGTATATAAACATAGAAAAACTCGATGAAAATAGCTCGATGATTTAAACTTTTTCGGCCATTCGAGCTTCACGTAGTTCAACCGCATTAAATAGTAACTACCTGAGATTACTAATGATAAAAACCGCTGTATCTGAATGTAAACGAATATCACTTGACATTTTGCAGGCACTATGCAATTGGCAGACAATCAAGGTATCCCGATTTCGAAGAGTCTAACGACCGTGATACAAAGCAACGGAATCGATTGCAAAGCTGATAGTACATTGAATCCGATTATAAACTGTCAACAGACGATTGTTAACAAGAGCGTCAATGGCGCCCGAAATGGTTTGACCAACGGTAAGGCGACGTTTGCCGAGCGATGTAACATAAATGGCGACGGCCAAGAACCAGAAATTCGCAATGGCGATTCAACCATGAGGCCCGACGAGAGTTTGCGAGAATTAAAAGTCGATAAACAGCAGAAGAATGGATTTGATAATAGATTCTTAGGATATACGGAAAATTAAAGAAACAAAGTTTCTTAATAAGCAATTCGCAAACAATTCTGAACTATAGCAGAGACTTAAATTCAGTATCGATGCGAATCTTATCTGAATTAATACTGACTAAACAACTGCTAGTGCGATAGACTTCTAAAATTTCACACAGATAATATCTATTTTTTAATCAAACTTGCGTGTCGTACTTAAGGAATTTTCGTGGAGGGTCTTACGGCCAAGTTTCGTCAACGTCGATTAAATTTGAATCCGAATTAGGATCCAACGTAAATCTTCCAAGAATATGACGAAATTTGCACGAAATTTCAGAAATTCTTAAGATATTTAACAGATTTTTAAATAATACATTTTTCATTCTCTCTAACATTTTCTTACAATTTTAAAAAATCTCTAAAATTTTAAATGAAAAAATAATATTTATAGAAAATGATGATTGAAATTGTCACTTTCGTCCTTCGTGTGATATTTGATAAATTTCATTACACTTCTCGTATCATTTCTTTTTGAATGTATACAGGAAAGAGGAGATAAAGAATGAGCTAAAGAAGAATTAAAGATGAACTGAACAAAAGTTAAAGTTACGCGACATTGATGAAACGAGGTCCTAACAAGTTTTCAATACAGCTCCATTGAATGAGCGATGTGCATTGATGCACCAAGTATTTGTACTTTACTTTACTTTATTCTAGTTTACTCTTCATATGCTTCAAGTATTATCCAACAACTTTTGAAAGCTCGGAAGAATGATTGTGATAAAGAAATGTGCGTATCGTATTACAAGAAGTCAGCGTTTTGAGAACGTGAATCTTAAAAAAAGAGAAATATCGAGCATTTGAAAAAACAATGTTATCGGGCCACATATCCTAAGAAATTATTAGAAAATTCTCTTGGAACTATCGCAAAATTTCTGAGATATAAGGAATTCAAATATGTTAGATATGTTAAGTATCTCTGTAACGTACTTAATGTCAAAAAAAGTTACAAAAGATGTCAAAAATTTATGTTTCAACAATGTAGTATTTTGCGATACATAGCTGATACAGTACTGCAATATCAAAATTTAAAAGTGAGTTTTAAAGTGAGCTATCAGATCTTTAGCACTTGCATAAATTTCTACATGTATATACGCCGTCAGAAATGCCTAGCCATTTGTATTTGCAGGAATATCAAGACATGTTCAAGTCGCGCTTTCTTTTAAAAATATTCATACATTATGATTAATGGTTATTTGAAAAATGATAATGTAAACTTAAAATTGAACTAAATTCAAACTAAACTGAAACTAAACTTAATAATTTATAACTTTTTTTAAAACCAAGTTAAAGTTAAACTTAGCAATTTAACTCAGTTAAGATACAAGGATCCATAATGAATTTAAAAGTTAAGTTAATAAAAAAAGTAATTGAAAAATTAATTTATATAATTTTTTTTACATAATTTTTCGTATTTTGCCTTTCTCACATATATAATGTGGCACAATTATTTAAATTTAATTTAATTTTAAGTTTACGTTATAGTTTTTGAATAACCATTACAATGCACGAATATTTAAAAAGGAACGCGCCTCTTGAACATATCTCAATACTCCTGTAAATTCAGATGGCTAGACATGTCTGACAATATGTGTATGTACTAGAAAAGAAATTAATATCGAGATATTTCGCAAAATTCTTGAAGCACAAATTCACCTGCGGCAACTTTAGTACAAAATTCCTCGGAATATAATAATATTTTTATCTTCTAATTAAGATCGGAAATTGTGAATTTTTAAAATCTTTAGATTAAAATTAACTCGTTTGATTGCAAAGAATAATAGTTTTTTTTTTATTTAATTGGAGGAAAAGATTGAAACTTGTATAATACTTTTTAAGGTATATTATCCAATGTTTCTTTTATTATTGTTTTTAAAAAGCTATCCTATACACGCGTGCGCGCGCGCACACACACACACATACACACATTTATTTTTTTAAATTAAATTTTTCTGAATTTTTTATTTCAATTTTTATAAAAAAAAATTTAATTATAAAGTTTCTTGACTAAGAGAAGATTGGAGATAGTACAAGGCTGTATTCGAAATATTTTCGAGCAGAGAATGAATTCTTTTTTATCGTCGAGCAAACCAAAGCTTTTTTTATTCTCTAAGAGTATTCTCAAGTTTTTTGAGAGATTTGTATATATTTTTTAGTATATAGGAATCCCTAAGTCTTTAGATTTCATAAAATTATAATCTGATAACTCACTCAAAAAATATGGCAATGGTATAGAACAACCTATTGTTGTAATCATGGCGAATTCTTAACGATTTAATATATCAGTACTTAATAGGTGTTCTTGCCTATAGAAGTAATTAAGTTAATTGTATATAATGTGGCGCAATTATTTTTGAATCTACCATTTCTGTGATTAATTGTAATATGTGTTGTCGATGTAATTGCGAGAGATCTCACAAACAGCGGGACAAGAGATTTACTGGAAAAAGAAATGATGATAGAAAAGTATAACTTACGAGATCCTATATATTTTGCTCGTGACCCTAAAACTTGGTGATGAATTCTGCGATGACGCTTATCCATACGTGTCGCTTTCGCATTTTCTACACGCCAAAGTAATCATTCACAAATTTTTGCTACTGTTTAGAGATGAAGTGCCTGTGAAACATTCATTCGCGGAAATAAAGAGAAAGAAATATATATATGTATATATTATAAAAATATATATATGTATAAAAACACGAAAGTCTATATTTTCATTCAATGATACAACGGTGAATTATCAATACGCACTCAGTTTACGTAGATAATGGATCTGAAGAACAGAACGTTGTACCCATAAGCATCTAATAAAACAATATCACGTGCCTATCATGTCTTATATCTCCACCATGTGCTAAATCTATTTAAAATATTTCAAGAGAAACTCTTTCTTTTAAATGAAAAGTTAATTTTTACTTTAATTCTGTAGTTATTTCTTCTACTTAACATCTCTGAATAACATTCCATTTAGAATGACTTGTGATTAAAGATATATTATATTTTTTGAATAATCTTGAATGAAAAATTTTAAAGATTCATTTTTTTACATTTTTATCTATTTTTTCTAATTAAATAATTAAGACAAACTTTAAATATTTGCCTTTTGCTGTAGCAGTCTTTTAAAGGTATTTGTGCATTATTATACATTTTATTAATATATTAGGTATAGAAAAAAATACGAATTAAGCAAGACATTGTTTCAGCACAGCTGAATCATTTATTGGCAACCTGTTAGAAATCCTCACAAAGGAGGAGCCTCTTTTTTCGAGTTACAGTTTAGATAAACTCTTAGTTTTCTACACTGTTTCTCTTATTTTGATCTATTATCATAATTATTTATTATTATCCTTTTTTTCAACAGACAATTAACGTATTAGTTTAAGTTAAAAACACTGTTTAACCACTTACTCTTGGTCTACAATCTTGCTTTAAGAGGCTTTAAGTCATAAGTCGAAAGAGATTAAGTGACAATTTCTGTCTTTAGACTGTTTTTGCGCAATCTTTAGGATTTAACCATTAGATTTAAACGAATAGAGCAAAACCCTATTCTTACGGCCTAAAAGTATAAGCTCTGTGGCCGATATATCGTCATTTAACTTACAGCTTACGGCTTAAGGCTTCTTAAAGCAAAGTTGTGAATTTGTCCTTAGAGTGGAAAGTAAACATTTAGTTTGTTATGATCCTTCTATTTTGTTCCGATCTATTATCGCAATTACTTCTTCATTAAAAAGATTAATGTATTACTAAACAACTTTTCCATCATTCACAATATCTATACAAGTATTGTAATTATATCTGATTTAAGAGTATCGATTTGTCTCATCGATCGCAATATAAGGAAATGTAAAATAAAAATTTATATCTTATAAAAAAGAGGGACATAATCAAGCAATTGCGCTTGGATTACTCCTAAATTCACAAAAACGCATGGAAGTACTATTGTATTAGATATATAAGATTTTTCGCATGTGAGTATAAAGAATCTGGAAAGCGGGATGTATTCCTAATTCATCAAATATCATGACATAGAGTCCGACTGAAATTTCGATTTCAGTTTCAGTCAATTTCGGACAAAAATCAGGGTTTCGGTTTTGGCCGAAATTAAGAGAAAATTTCAGTGGGTAAACCGAAACTGTACAAGTTGCAATGCGCCGGTAAGCGTTCAAAAAACAACTATTTGATTTTAATTATAAACTCATTGATTAAGCTTAAGACAAGCTTTGATATGATCCTAATAATAACTGATTTGATTTCTTTAAAAGAGGATGCAATATTATTATATTAGTTAGATATTTTAATAAAATCTTGTTTTGTAAAGAATACATGAATTTGTCACGATTTCTGAAAACCACGGTTTCTATAAAATTAATTAAAAAAAAAAGTCGATTTCGATTCCGGCTGAGAAAAAATGTGACTCCGTTAGCTTTCTCTCTCACTTTTTCTTTTAATAAGACTTATCTAAGTTTCGGTTTCGGTTTCGTTTTTGGCCGAAATTGAATGACAACCGAATATTCGTTTTCGCTTTTGGCCGGAAGTAAAAATGTGATTTCGGTCGGATTCATGATATTACATACTCTATGTATGGATTCAATCATAAAATGTTATTTGGTATTCTCACAAACAGTATTATCAAATATTTAGTAAATAATTAGCTAAAGATGATAAACACGAGAAAACGAAATAACAAGAAGACATGATTTATGCGTTCATTGCGTTACAAAAGACGAATCTTAAGAAGGCAGAATGCGCCTGTGGACACATTGGATAGTCTTTTGCGAATTTATATGAGACAAAAGTTTCTCTTAATTAAAAGTTCCTATTCTATACATCGTATGTTTCTTCATATTGGAAGCATAAGTCGGAATTTTTTATTTTTCCTTTATATATCTAATAATTTTTTTTGTTCGCGCAATCTTTTAATTAAATATTAAGCTAGACCTTAGACGAGATATGCAAGATCTTGGTTAATCTCGTCATTATACGCTAATGGGTTCCATTTTGTTTTTTGATAAAAGATGAAAATTCCATTCTTAAAAGCGTAATATGAATTTAAAATTATTCGCTATGATCTTTTCTCCTATAATTTTGACTTTCTCACAATTTCTTGCTAAATTTCTTTCATAATTTTTGTTTATTAAAAGCGTCCGCAAGGTCTGTTTAATATTTCGAAGAGATGCATATTGCGCATATTTTCCGATTCGCAAAAAATATATAACGACTCGGCTAGAAGACAATTTTATCAACCTATTACTATACCAAATAAAGAAATAATATTCATCTAGTTTTGGTTTGTTGTTGCTGTTGTTGTTGCGCTTTAAACTGCTTATAGACCTTTTTACTCGGAAGCAACAATTGGCACAGGCCGGGTCTTTTCTTACGCTTTCTGTTCGCTGTCTGATTGTTCTCCTGATCTACCTCATTCTCATCGTCGTTCGCGAGCGGCAATACCTGCTGCTGTTGCTGCTGTTGTTGCTGCTGCTGCTGTTGCTGCTGCTGCTGGTGCTGCTGCTGCTGTCCGTTATACCGAGTTTGACAGACCAGCGTTTCCTGTGGCGTTCGTAGGGCTTCCAATTCGGCCGCGCTACGATGCAGATCCGAATCGTGAGCGAAAGTACAATTGTGACCGAAACGGCAACGACCCTTCCGATAGTTCCAGCAAATCTTGCGACCATTTATCATTTTCGTGTCGTCTAACGTGGGCGTCATCTTTACATGCTTCTCCAGGATTGCGCTCTTTGCTCGCTCCGCCTCAACAAATGGATTTAGGAATACTGAAGTCCTCAGTAACGTGGATGCACTGTTGAAATCTGGCGTGGGTAATGGAAGTTTTTCTTTGGAAGCTGTTGTTTCAGTTATTCTTACGTGTCCACCATTATCCCTGTTGTTCTCCTCTTTGTTATTCTCTTCTTCTTCGTCCTCCCCATCTGATTCCACCTTCTCCACACCCTTAAAGCTAACGGTGAGGCAATATCAGATTACAAAGAACAAGCCGCATTCTGTATGTATATACCGGTTGCCGAACTCAAATGAATGCTTGACAAAATATCCTTTTTTTTTCATTGTAATATTGAGAATAATATTAAGAAGTGTATTCCTTAATCTTTAAGCCTGATCTACTATGTACTTCCTGTTTCTTGCTTTTACTACTTTTTACCTCTTGCCTTTTTATTTTTTATTCAGTTTCTTTGTTCTTTGTGGTTTGAGATAAAAGTTAATGAACTTCAGAAGAGACAAGAAGCGTCAGTGTTAATAAAACAGTTGCAAAAAAGAAGAAAAATAAGATAAAAAGCAAGAAACAGAAAACAAAGAATACAGAGCAGGTTTTAATAGGTGTTTCCAACAAGAGATATCTATTAAACATAATATATATAAACATATATGAGATAACACAGTGTGACACAGTGAATAATTACAGTTTATTTCTATCAATGTAGATTAACTTTAATTTTTCTCTCGGGTTAAACTCTTTATTCTTTATCTTTCTCTAATGACAAATTCAATTAGAAGCACTAGTGTGCATTGGTGCATGTTAAATCCATTATTATATACTAATTTAATTTAAGTATAAAAATGAAATGCAAATATTTCGAATTATGAAATACATATTTTACCTAATAGTACAATAAAATATATTGGGTATTTTAAGATTTAATCAATTTCTTATATATATATATTTATATATAAATGTTTATTTATATAAACATATCTTTACATTATTTTGTGCGATGGCTTTAATATAAATAAACAGCACTGAGTGCGTCTAATTGAATTCGCTATAACTAATTCTTATTCTAGAACTAGAAGGTAAAAAATAGGTTGACTCGAAATTAAAGTTACTCTACATTGATAGAAGTAAATATACATCCATATTGTTTATCAATATTAAACAAAAATGAAATGATCACTTTGCTACTGTAGGTCTGTTTTCTATAGCTGGTGGTATACATTTTTTGAACTGAAATAAATATATACTTGATATTTGACGAAAGTGAGAAATAAATAAAAAAACAGATAACTGCATCTCTTGATGAAAAGTATTCAATATGTCAAGTTTCGCGTTTGCAGGATCTGTCAAACTCAATTCTCATTTTATAATGTGACAGATTCTATCAGCCCCACGTTAAACAGAAATGTTTGTCAGCATTGTGTATTTCGCGGAAGATTAAACTGGAGCGGAATCGCGCCAATGAATGCAGAAAAAAAAAGAAAAGAAAGTAGGGCAGAAGCGATCGGAATTCGGAGGGTGACTTTTACGCAACGTTCCAAACTTACGCATTATCCGAAATGTCGTCATCCATTTCGCCATCCGAACCGGAGGAAGTCCCGTAATCCGCAACCAAGGAAGCCATAATAACAAATATAAATCAGTCGATTCCTACAAACTAGACAATTCTAACCGTACGATCTAATTAATCTAATCATCGCGCGAGGTCAGATGCCAGAGCCAGATGCCGACCACGAGGAGGGGAGGGGACCAACAAAATCTTCGTTAGCGAATTCTTGACAGCGCTGGTAGCGCCATCTAACGGCGCGCTTCCCAACTAAAGACGAAAGCGAGTCAGCCATTTTATTGAAAATATCAACGTGCGCCAATCTAATTGCTAATTAATTTAATAGCGGAAGTGTTTATTGTAAAATTCCTAGCTATATTATATAACTCGTGGTCCGTAATATAAGTTTTTTTTTTCATATTAAATAGTAAAAATCAATTATTTTATCAATTTCAGCTGTAGTCAAAGTCTCGCTTTAAATGTTTTGGTTGATCAATCAGAAAAAAGAATTCTGCAAATTAATCAATCAAAAAACGCTTTAAACCAATCATAGTCGTTATTTTCCTCATTCGATCATGATTAGTTAATTCTTACAGATTAAGACATAAGTTGATAAATTATAAATGATTTATTACGTTTACATGGCTCGATTCACATCGAAGTTAACATCGATATATGAAACTGGCCAATCACATCATTTTATTCTTCAGAGGAATAGATATGATTGAACAGTTTCATAACATCGATATCAAACTTCGACAGATTCCGATTGGTCGAGATTCGAATTTGTCCAACTCGGTTTTCGCGTCCTTTCCGACAGAGAGTAGGTCAATTCGGCGTTCCGAAAACCGATGCGAGCATTCCATTGTCTCTCACTTCACTCCGTCTCCCTTGGCCGTCGATCCATCTCGCCGAAGTCGTCCTCTGATATAAGTGCGATTGTGATTAATTTCTGTATTCTCGATCTTCCCTTGTATCGTTGATACGAGTAAAACGCGACTATAAACAATGGCTGATCAGCAAGAGAACAAGGACTTCAGTGATGACGTAGCGGAGCAAAATTTTGAGAAGAACGGCGAGGCTGAGAGTGGTACCGGCGGTGGCGGCGGGGACGCCGTGGAGAATGGCCAGGACTCGCAGGAGGACAGGTAAGACTTTTTCCATATTCCTTTATCAATCTATTGAGAACTCCGGTAAGATCCAGCCGCGTGATCAGGCATAATTCGCGGCGTCCGGCGTTCCTCAGTAATCCCAGTAACGATAAACTGACTTCGATCGGCGTTTGCGTCCCGCCGAGGCGGTTTCCCGCGAATTTGGTCGGCGTCTCTTGCGGCGAGTCTTCGCTTCCGACACGGCACGGACAAGATGGCGATGGGCCAATTTGAGATGAAATGTAATCCACGCGCATCGGTCGCCCTTCGCTTGCCGATCGCTCGCTCGCGATCATCCCGCGTCGCTTCGCCGCGACGCATTCGCCGGTGCGTTTCTTTTTGCTCCCCGGCGTCCCCCGCGAAAATGATGGAGTTACGTTATTGTTGTAGCTCGACGCGTCTTTTTTTCTCTCTCTCTCTCTCTCTCTCTCTCTCACGTCGCGCCGCGCCGATCGGCCAATCCGATAGCAAAAAAGACTCCTTCGCGTCGCATGTTTCGCACGTTGTTCTTACGCTCATGTTTGATTTTTTTTTGCCGCTTTATTTCTTTCTCCCCTCCCTCCTCCTCTTCTCCTCTTCATTACCGTGATAACGTCGTTCAATGCTCCCCTTCAATGCTCGCGTCGTTTGAAACGCAGAGAGTACGCGGGCACGACAGATCTGACGTCACTTTGCAGCTCGGTACCCTATTTATCAAAGAAATTGTTTACAAGTTAGATATTTTTATATACAGAAATATTTGAAACAAAAAATGTGAATTTTTATACAATTGAACAATTTTATTGCGTCCTACCTTATGCACTCGTAGTAAATCTGTTTGAAATATATTTCTTAATCAAATAAAGATAAGGTAAATATGTAATTTATATTCATTACTATACTGTGATTACAAATTTACACATGTGTTATTTATTATGAGGTATGTGTCCATCTGTTGTTTTTTTTTCAAGCTTTCTAACTTTTTTTGTAAATTTTTTCTTTCTGTTCTCACTTAGCCAATTTAAACTTTCTTCTAGTCCTATAATTAATGGAAGGCAGTCACAATTTCATCATTCATAAAGTTTGTATGTATATGTAGATCTACTTATAATATACTCTCTAAGAAATGACATTTGTATTTGTATTTCTATTTTTTTTATAGAATATAATTTTGAAAATCCACATTTGAACAAGTTACGAGTCATCCTTTCCTTATTCACAGTACAGTTTACGGTCAAATTCAGATTAGTCAATTGCTCGAAAACGATTGACAAATCCGTCCAATGCTTGTGTGGGATCTCTCTGAATTGAACTGTGAGGCTTCGTGAATGAGCTTTGGGGTCGGAATTATTGTGAACAGTCGAGCATCGAATTCTCAAGTCCATCATGTTACGTCACGACACGAAAGTACCTGGAGTCAAATCGAGTTAAATGTTACTTGAGATCAAATACGTGTGTCGCAGCGACACACACTTGCCTGCTGGATAATACAGAGTAGAGTAATTTCCGCTGATTCGAGTGATATTTGGATTATTTGGGCATGAGCAAATACACAGAGACAGACTAGGATCAATGCAAACATCTCCAATAGGCTCCGGAACGCCATTAACGCAGTTTCTGTGACTTGGTCTGCAGGTGGCTAAAACGTCCCAGTGCGATTATGGCGGGCTGCTTGCAACTGGCTAACTGTGACCTGACCTGACAACAGATACCGGCGAGAGACTGGTACCCATGGTATTTATCATCAGCAATAGATGATATGAAAACGACATAATGTATATATATATATATATCTCAATAAACATATATAAGTACAGACTTAACATCACTGGGAAAAAAGTTAAGGAAAAGATAAAAACAGCAAAAAATGTGTACATATTGCAGCTTGTTATTTGAATGTGAAAAAAAAAATATGAAAAATGTATCTCGAGACTCAAGACAAGTCAGTCGTATATAATGTAAGCCTTCTTGACGAATTGTAAGATAAAATATCCTTATATGTACAAGTGTCTGATGTAATGCATAATAATAGTGTTTAAAAAGAACTCCAATAAAAAAAAATAAAGAATAAGAAATAAGAACTTAAAGCAAAATCGTGCAGTGACCAATGTTAATCTATTGTAATGTGGAAATTAATTTTTAGCTTTCCAATATAGAGTTGCAGTCGATCTACCACATGCCACTAATTTGGGTCAATTAATAATCGGGATTTAATTGTAACTTTAGAGAAGTTATTTGTATTTTCTTTAGGGGCAGCAGTATCTCAACTGGAGTTGTAGCTTATTTGGATCATCGTAACAGTACTTTACTTTTTTTGATGCGTTTTTTTTCTACTACACTCACACACATATACACATATAACATATTTATGCATATGTACTTTTTTTCTAAAACTTTTCCTTTAATACTTTTCACTTGTTATATAAAACTTGTTATATATGGTGTTCAAATCGAGTTGACCTGTGTGGTGCGCAAAACCGCCGACTCTCCGTAACTTCAATTTTACTACGCTATCGCGTAGCAACTGCATATGTAATTTGTACAATAACATACATTTATCTTGATAAAAGTTCATTTGTTCTAGGAATATGGTATCTTGTAACTTTTATTATCAGTATAACGAATCTTGTTTAGTCTCACACGCAAGGAACGTTTATTTTTCCAAATCTATATGTAGGACAACACCTACATTGTGTATTGCTGCAATTGGAATTCCTATTCCTTATTAGAAATAGCTATTATCGTGCTTGTTAAATACAACAAAATTTTTTGCAGTGTCTTTTCCAGATAGCATCATGGATCATCCATCAATTGCATTTTATTAAATTGTAGTACAATTTTAATTTGCACAGGAATGACATTAAATCAACATTAAATTCATTAGAAGCAATTAGTTTAATATCTATTAAAAAATCTCTGTTCTTTGGTAAAATAAATTAGTTCCATTGCTTTGCAGGTTGACCGGAAGTAATCAGGATGATTGATACAGGCACATTCAATTCCTATTTCTCTCTTTCGTTTACTTTTTAATATTATGTGCCTATATAAATTCAATTAAAATAATATTACTACAATTATCATAACACCGCGATATAGCGGTTGGAAAGTTAGGGCGGCAAATATATATTATTCTCTATTACATTTGCTTAAAATTTTTATTTCTGTTTATTGTTTACAGAAAATTATTTGTCGGTGGCTTGAGCTGGGAAACTACTGACAGTGAGTATTCTTATATCTTTAATAATTTCTAATCGTCGATAGATTGCGTTTTATTCGGAAATCCGTCACGAATATCTTTAATCTATTTCAGAGGAATTAAGGGAACATTTTAGCACTTATGGTGACATTGAGAGTATTAATGTTAAAACAGATCCTAACACAGGAAGATCGAGAGGTTTTGCCTTCATTGTTTTTGCAAAGGCTGAAGCTCTCGATAAGGTAATTAAAAAAATTTTTTTTTAATCTATAGATATTAAAATGAAAAAAGTATTACGAATATGTATATAGAAAAAAAATATATTACAAATTAAAGATAGAAGGGCTCTAAAGAAATAAATCAGTAAACATAATGCCAATCAGAGTCAAACACAAAGTGAACGCGTCTAATTAAATTCTATCAGTATAATACAATAATTATAGACGTTTTGAATATATTATAACAAAGAAATTAATTACAGAAATAGAATTCAGTACTCAAATAGTAGTCAAATAAAACCGTAAAATTAAACTGGAGTAATCCGTGGTTACACTGTTATTATGATTTTTATGTTTGTTGACATAAAAATCATATGAATTGGAAAACAATGCAACATTCTGTTATGAACAGACTAGAATTCTCTCATGAATTTAATTAGGAGAATGTTAAAATTTTAGACGAAGAAAATTTTTTTATAAAAGATTGATTTCAGAAATGATTTTTATTAATTAATGAATTAACGGTTTGAACATTAAAGTGACACAGAATCTATTGATCCGACTCTATTTAAATTTATTTACAAGGACTTGATATTTCCCTCTCTTTACTATCTTTGTCGTTTATATATATCACGATTTTTATCATGACTTTCACACGCGCTTGAGTGCGAACCAGAAAGACTTGCCTTGACGGAATCATGTAAGTCAATTTGTCAGAATTAAAGCTCTATTCTCTCCTAAAATTGTACGATAATTTTTAATATTTTATATTTTACACTCTTCAAATCAATTTGGAAATTCAATAAATAAATGCTTAACATAATTATATTTTGCAAGAAATTACACTACATCTGATCGCAGATTACTCCCGTTCAATGTTTTTGTTTGATGACTATTTAGTATTAAATTCTATTTTTGTAATTAATTTTTTTGTTATATTGAAACTGATCCGAAACGTCTATAATTATTGTATTATACTAATAAAAGTTAATTATACGCGTTCATCTTGTGTATGGCTCTGATTGGCATTGTGTTTACTGTTTTATATATGTTATTGTTTTTAATCTAATGATTTCTTGTAGATTATGTCAGCTGGCGATCATGTCATTAACAACAAAAAAGTTGACCCCAAGAAAGCGAAAGCTAGACATGGAAAAATCTTCGTCGGTGGTCTTTCAACGGAATTGTCTGATGACGACATTAAGAACTTCTTCTCACAATTTGGGAATGTAAATATTTTTTACTTGGAAACGAATACAAGGAATAAGTCGAAAGAAAAAGGAATTATTGCATGTTTCTCTTCCAGATTGTCGAGGTAGAGATGCCATTTGATAAGACAAAGAACCAAAGGAAAGGTTTCTGCTTTATTACATTTGAATCTGAGCAAGTAGTTAATGAACTTCTTAAGACACCCAAACAGACTATCAATGGAAAAGCGGTAAATTTTATTGAACTTTTATTTTATAGTAAAGAGGAGTTATTAAATTTAAAATTTAACTTTTTTACTCAGAAATCAACAAACACAATTTTTTTAATCTTGTTTAACAGGTAGATGTTAAGAAGGCAACACCCAAATTGGATGGAATGGGTGGGATGCGTGGCGGAATGATGGGCAGAGGAAGAGGAGCTCGTGGTGGTCGGGGTCGCGGATTCGGAGGACAAGGTGGATGGGGACAGGGCTACGGAGGCGGTTATGGCGGTGGCTACGGCCAAGGTGGCTACGGCGGTGGGTACGACGGTTACGGGGGATACGATTACTACGGCGGCGGTTACGGAGGTTACGGTGGTTATGATTACAGCGGATATGGTGGTGATTATCTTTTGTTCTTTTTCATATAGATATATAGTAAATTAAATTTGAATTTATAAGTAATGTCCCAGGGTGGGGTACTTTCTGTCATGAAATGGTCAGTATCCTGGCGATCGGAGGGTATCTTTGCAACATTCTTTTAAGATTAGAATTCTCACTATTCGAATTGATTTTTTTTGTATAGTCGTGATGTTAATATTTTCTTTTTTTACTTCTTGCAATGAAATCTCAATGGTACGTGCGGATACTGACTCCATTGTACCATGTGTTTCATGAAACGCAGATGGCTATGGCTATGGCGGTGGTAATTACGAAGGTGGCTACGCGGGCGGGCGCGGTGGTGTACGCGGTAAAGGTACGCATTACAGCGTTCCTTGATATATTTTACTACCCATCATTTTGTATTTTGCTCTCTTTTTCTCTCTTTTACATTTAGCTTTGCCACCGCTAGAATTGCACCCATCCTTGTAACCCATTGTGATTGCAATGAGAGCAATTTAATCTCCAAACTTACAATCTAATAAATATAATCTAAATATAAATTTCGATTAATTTTGACTGTAGAAGTATCAAAATAGAAAATTTTATTTACTTTGCTTTTGTCATTTTTGCTTACAAATTCGTGTTGCTTAATCATTGTTGTAATAACAAAAAAAAAGGATGGCGAAAGAATTACTAGAACCCTAGAGAGATGCGTATCAAAAGGAAGGATATGGAATAGTATGCAGCTTACTACCTTAGCCTGTAGCCTCTTTGTTCTTACATTTATTGTCAGTAGTAATATCTTTTTTTCGTAGTACTTGATTGTTGTTAGTAGCGTAGTGTATTCTTATCGAGATGTGCGTGCGTTATATTATAAGATCGATCTGTTCTACGTTATTAATTTGTACAATTATATTTGTATAATTGTAGCTACATACTTATGCTATAAAGGTAAAAAAAACTAATGATACAGTGTCGACATTGTTTCAGGTGGCTCCGGCTACGGTGGCAAACAAAGAGGAGGTGGTGGTCGCCAAAATCAGAGGCACCAGCCGTACTAACGAAAATCCTCATTCGCGAACGCTGTGCAATTCGCGTTGTAATCGCTGGTGAGTTGCCGCATAATCGAAATTTTGATCTTTTTTGCGTCGTTGTTTTAAGATATTTCTAGCGGCAATCTCTTTCAATGTCATTTTACTATTCGTTAATATTAATCATTATCAGTGTTTATTATATTTTTGTAGAACATTAATTTAAATTAAGTGTCCCAGTTTTTTGTTACTTCAGCCCTCTTTTTGTTGACAGATGTCGATGAATATATATTTTACATAAAACCTGATTTGTAATTTACAAATACACGGCATACATATACACAACGTAGACTACTAATTTTTTTTCACAGGTACTCTTCCTCACTACTACCGATCTCTTCATTCAATTCGTCCAATCATCATTCCATTAAGTCGCGCTCCTCCTAGCAAGAATATCGACAATTTTTCAACAATGTGGACAACTGCTGCTACGAAATCAATCACCGAAAACCACGAGACCGGCGACAGCAGTAGAGATTTCATTTTGTATTTATCTCCGATTTATATTATTCCGCGACTATATGCTTTCCTTTCTGCCGTTTGTAGTGCGAGCTTGTGTCGTTTTTTTCTCCTTTTTAATAGTATGTTCACGGTAGAAAAGCAAGCATATAAAATCACCGATAGATTTTTGAATGTAATACCGAACAAAACAGTGAAGTATCCAACAGTATACAATCTTGCAAAAAAAAGTAACGTTGCCGTATGATAGATAAAATGAAATAAGAATAGTTGTATAAAGATACAATGTAAGCACGACAACGCGTGCCTCGTCAGAAAAATGCGTCGTTATTGAGGAATTGCGCATCCAGAATTATTCCCATTTATACATATAAACCTAGTACCTTATCCCATTACATTTAGAGATCGGGAAGTTTATTTTTGATGAAACAATTAATTTGTCAAATCTGCAGTAAAATGAATCTGCAGTATTTTATTGACACGGATAGAAATATTAATTTTTTGTTATCTGAGAAATAACAAACTAGAACCGATTTTTATTGGATATTAAGCAATTAAATTAAAAAAAAAATTAACATTTGGTCTTTCAACTATTTTAGACTCTTTGATTCTTGCTTCGCGATTGTTTTTCCAATCAAAATTTCATGCGAAATAGTAGGAAATAAAATTCGTTTGTGCTGAACATAATTATGTCAAGGGATCGATTATGTAGCTTGAAATGAAATGAAAAGTATAAAAGTGAGCAAACTACTTACTAGTTATTGACCAATGAAATTATAAATATTTTTATATCTGCTCATTTTTGTTATTTTTATCTTATTTCAACATACACATTCTATCCTTTGTTCGCATTAGGTCTGTTCGCGTTGCTTGCACTTTTTTCACTCAGCATCTTCGCTTTCTCTCTTTAACACCCGATTATATATTTCATTTAAGCAAAAACTTTTGGGGATTTTAACACGAACAAATTTATTGCTTGCACTATTTGCATTCAGAATTTTTGCTTTTCTTTTTTCAACGCTCGAATATATATTTACGAATGTTTGTTTACTTTACTAGCATTTTTTACACTCTGTATTCATTTTCTTTTTAACATCTGAATATATATTTGTCTCTTTTTGAGCGCAAACATTTTAATCAAAAGGTTTCAAGCAACACGAACAAACTTTTTATTTTGTTCCAAGTGCAGTTATTCGTAGCCTTATTTTACAAGTCTAAAGTAATTGTTAATACTACAGCTCTGTGGTTGGTATTCAGTCTGTTCTTATATTTAAGACTGTCTTAAGTACAGTTTTAAAATAGGCCTTATAAGCCAATCAAAGACCAATATTTATAATCGATTCTCATATTTGAGACAGGATACGATCAACGCGATGCTACAAATACTTTGAGCGTTTTTTGATTAGTTAATCAAGCGCTTCAAAACATTTGTAGCGAAATTTCGACCATAGTCAGAAACATGTCACAAGCCTAGTCACTTAAGACGATCTTAAAAAATAAAAACGGAGTATACAGGTGATATTCATAGTCCATTCTTTTTTAAAGACTTGAGGTGCTAATACAGCTTTCTAATTGGTCATGACATCAGCCTATGAACCGACCTGTAATTAGATTATAACATTTCAAGATCATACTTAAGAGCATCTTAAATATAAGGACTGACTATGGTCAGTATTCATGGTTGGTGTTCATAGTCGGTTCAAGCTCATTTTAAATATAGTCTTAAGATGTTATGAACCAATCAGGAAGCCATATTAGTATCTTAAGACATTACTTAATGCATGGTCCACAATGAGCAGTAACAGTAGTTGATTAAGAAGTAGGTGTAGAAATCGACTAATTATAGTTGATTATTTTTCTTACATTCAACTATGATTAGTCGATTTCTACGCCTATTTTTTAATCCAGTATTTCTACTGTCCATTGTAGACCATACATAAAATGATCTTAAAAATAACCGACTATGAATAGCGGCTTTAAATACCAGCCAAAAGCTGATTAATTAAACTATAGGGGATCGATTCTGTATTTTGAAACGAGGTGAAAATTACAAAAGTGAACGAATTTACAAAAATACTGATAATTTAATTGATCAACACTTAGTAAATTTGTTCATTTTTGTTTGCACTTGCACACAGTTCGACTCACATCGGCTTGTTCTTAGTTATTTCTCACTGCTTCATCAATGAGATTGGCCCAGTTTCCACCAAAGGTTTAAACCAGATCAGAATATAAGAACCAACTACAGTCGAGCATTCCCCTATCGTTCGACTGTAATAGAGAAATACTCAACTGGTAATACTAATTGGTTGGTTCTTACATTCTGATCCAGATTAAACTCTCGGTGGAAACTAGGCCATTGCCTGGTTTATGTTTCGGTCTTAAGCCGGTATTCATAGTCAGATCTTATATTCAAGACCGTCTTAAGTACAGTCTTAAGAAGTCACGAACCAATCAGAAGGCTGCATTAGCGTCTTAAGACAATCTTGAAATAAAATATACCGACTTTAATTCTAAAATCCTAAAATTTAGCTAATACAGATTTCAGTTAGGACTAATTAAGACTGGCAGCTTTATTGACTGAATTTTAAAATTTTAGAGTTAAAATGGAGAGCACAGACTCTGCATAATCCATAACATGAGACATAAGGAAATGAACCAATCAAAGTGCTTTATATCCTTCCTTTCTGTGAAATAAAAGATTCTGATTGATTGATTTTCTTATGCCTCATGTTTTATGCGTTATATCTGTGCTCCCCGCTTAAAACCGAAGCATAAACCAAGCATATATTATTTAAGAGTGTTATTTCATTTGTGAATTTTTGTCGTACAGCAAATGTGTAGAGGACAGAGAGGTCCTCGGATCTCTTTCTCTCTCTCTCTCTCTCTCTCATAGCCAATCAACAGGCTTGAAAAATTTGTTGTATGACAAAAACGCACAAATGAAATATCATCCTTATGATCGTGCACAGGTGTTTGTGGAAGGTTGCTGAAGGTATGTATCTCTCATTTTCCCATGAAAGTCCCTAGAAATTTTGAAAATTATCCATGAACTGTGTGTTATCAATCAAACGGATGATTGGGACTGTGTTCGCTCTGGCGCTCACAACGCTTTAAGCGTCGTTTTCCTTGTTGTTTATTAAATATTAAACAAGAACAATTGATGCTCACAATAAACCTTTAGATACTAAAATAGCGCATTCCTTTTATCTGAGTTGAAATGCCGACGAAGTCTTCTTATTAATCATTTCGATCGCCATTTCGCTTTAATTGTCTGTAGTCCAATAAGCGCTTATTATTGATATAGGGTATGGTTAGTAAATATAAAATGGAGGACCTATGGTATCTAGAGCTACTTTGGTATCTAGAGCTTTAGGGTCTGAGCACAAGAATTGTCGTAACACTTACTTTAAAGACTTAAGTTGTAGATGCAAGCACAAGCTTTGGTGTATAACGTATGATTTATTACGGTCTCTTGGAGACACGGCAATAAGTTGTGCGTCATATGTGAAAGCGTCATATGTGCGTTATTTACGTCTACAATTTAAGTCTAAATAAGTGTTACGACAATTTTTATGCTCAGACCCTTAGCTCACAAGCGTTATGAGCGCCAAAGCGAACACAGCTTGGGATGTGGATTGGGCAGAAAGTTACACGCGGCGGTATTGGCAGCATTGTTCTCGGAGGGAAGTCGAGTAGCGCGAAGTGAGCAGCGGAACGCGGACGACGCGGTGTAAACGCGAAAGTGTTGATTGTGTGGTGTTTGTGGTGTACGTGACGAATATCTCATTCAGTGCATGTAACTGATTGTCGGTGCGAGTGAAACAATCGGTTTGGCAACGCGTCCAGCGAGATAGCCGCTCCGCGTACCTGTGATATGCCAATTATTATTGCTTGCGGACCCGCGAATGGAGGTCCTGCGGTTCTAGAAACAACCGACGCCAAGCAGCGAGCAACATATTCTCGACGCCGAGGCGCGATTACTAAAGGTACGCAACGTACGCTATCCGATCGTTCGTACCGGGTTCGCGGATTCGTAATCCGTGAAAACCCTCGGCGAGTAACGGGGGATGAAGGACAGGTGTTCCCGTTCTTATGACAAACGGCATCGTCGTTCTCTCGAAACCGCACCAATTAGATGACGGCTCTTTCCCGCCATTTTTTTCAAAGTTCCTTACAACGTGGATGCCTCCACCTGCGGTAATAGTTTCCATCGCTGACAGAAAGAAAAAACGCTTCTCCGACGCCCAGACGTCTGCCTCTAAATCGGATCTCAAATTAATAAACCATAGTTATAACGAATTCGGTTACTTGCATTACACTAAGTAATGGTCTGTTTTCTGTTCCTGCACTAGACTGTTTTAGAACTGTCTTGCTTTAGACAAATATCAAACATATATTTATCTTACATAAGACAGATATACGTTTGATATTTGTCTAAAGAGAAAGAGAGTTCTAGTAAGGCTGGAAACAGACTATGCATTAAAGATTGAGATCGAAAATTTAAGATTGAAATTTGATCAATGAAGACAAAGGAATTTTAGCTCCTATTGTTTAGATCAATATTATTATTTATTTAGATCATATTGTTTTGGTCAAATTTCAATCTTTCAATCTTAAATTTCAATTTTCAATGCATTGTCTGATTTCAACCTAATGCAAGTTGAGTTCTAAAAGTGTATTAGTTCAACCACAGAAAACAGACCTTAGATTAGTACATACTAAAAACTGCTACATAAAATTAACAGTTGAAATGAAATGTAAAGGCATATAAATATTTTAAATAATTAACCCTAGCTGTACACACTGGGATTCCCAGGACCCCAGCACAACTTTCGAAATCGAGATTTTTTTCGCGTTTCTAAATTTTTCTTTTTCTTTGAACCTATATATCTCGAAGTTCCTTAATTCTATCAACTTTTACACATTATGGGCTTGTTCTTTAATCAATTCTCCGTCAATTAAAAAAAAAAATTAATTGAAATATATTAATTTTAACAGAAGTTACAGTAACAAATATGGGATCCCAGGGACTCCAGATGTGTATATCTACGGTGCAAAAAACATGTGTATACAGCTAGAGTTAAATATCTAATAATGATGTTGTTATGTTTTTTCACAGAATATACATGTATTAGATAAATATATATGTATGATTTAGTTTTGAAGGTTTTTTTCTCAAAAACTGATTTATTTAAATAATATATTACGTAAACGTTTAATAACTGTTGTACGATCAACTTTTAATTCTCTGGTAAATTCTGACGTGGATTGTGCTGAATTTTGTCCAATAATGCTTGTAAATCTGCATTTTTTCCCCAGCTTTTGTCGTTAACATTGAAATCACCAGCTTTTGAATTAATAGAACAAATATTCACACTTAATTGATGGAGCAATATAATTATAAGTTTCTATCAGAGTTCTAAGATCTTCAGCCGTTATTTTCTTCCGATTAAAAAACAAAAGCAACGCGTTACAATTCGTATAATTCGTTAAATGAGTCAAGCATATTATCTGTACAATAAAATATATACTGTTACAATTATAAAAGTCTTCCAAACGTTTCGGTTCTCGACAGAACCATTTTCAGTGGATGCAATACTAACATTCCATGTATTCTTATAATATTTCGTCTGTTACGCATCGTAAATTACATAAAACTTGTCGCAAAAACTTCAAGCCAGAACGCATTAGGAGTGTGATTGCTTCCAAATCGAATGAACATTCTATTGCAATTCTGATGGTATTGGATACAGAATACACAGGAATTAAAACAATGGAAAAGATTAAAACTTTTAATTTTTTACCTTTAAATTTTTTTTAGAATTGCCGGCCCGATAAGACGAACGTTTATATGTCGACAGACTGATAAATTTGGAATGATACGAAGGTAATGGAAAAGACAAGACAAGATAAGACAACAAATATAAAGAGGGGGTGAACCAATCAGGAGAAACACAATACTTATTGGATAATACATCTATAATAGGAATATATTCTGAAAGAAATTCCGTTGAGAACCGAAACGTTTGAAAGATTTTTACAATTGTAACAATATGTATTTTATTGCACAGACAACATATTTGACTTATTTAGTTTTTATACGAATTGTATTGAATTGAATAGTTCGTTGAGCCTTTATAGTTTTTAATTTTAAAACGCATGTCGAAAATGCTCTTTAGGAAGAGCCATCCATTTTTTAAATATAATAAACACTGTTTACTGCATCTATTAGTAAATGATGTTAGTAAATGACTAAATATTATGAAGTAATATTAAAGTAATATTAAGAAATAATAGTTGTGATTAGAATGTCTTCGATAACATTGATATTAATGCCATTTTTTGTAAAACCCTTAAAACTAAATCACACTCCTAATATTATTTCACTATTAAAGTTGATTAAATGTCATTGTATGTAGATATTTTACAAGTGTATGAAGTAACTTTTAATGTGCACTAACCCAGTGTAGTTTGAGTGATCGAATTCATTGTTAGATAAAGCGGCACACGATGCTTGTTTTCCTGCTAGATTGCTAGCTGGATTAGAATCTTGTTACTATTGGCTGTGGTGCTAACAATCAGCAGTGGCAAGAATTTAATCCAGCTAGCAATCCAGCAAAAAAACAAGCATCATGTACCACTAGCTCTAGTCCTGTTCTTTTTAGTTAAATTTTTTACATATGGTTCATCTTATTTCCTCATTTTCTTTCCATGTTGGAAAAAAGAAAGACAAAAGAGATGAATCATGCAGAGCTTAGCTGAAAAGAACAGACTTATGGAGGCTAACAGTTTAATTTAATTCGCCTGAGAATGGTTTCATAAAAGCAGAGCTGTTTACAATATGGTTCAGTTGCCATTTATTTAGATCACAACGCGCTTGTTTATATAAACAACAAGGATAAAATATTTGAGCGCCAAAACAAATACAACCTTTGTATTCTAGTTTTTCATAGTAGGAGTTAGCTTCTATATAAATCTTTATGCGTATAATATTTATTTCATTGATTCATAGATATCTAAAAATACATCGTACCAAAATGAGTACAGCCGTGGCAAATGGAGCCGGCAATAGTAAGTCGGTTACCAAACAAAAAACCATTGAAGGCATCTATCAAAAGAAGTCGCAGTTGGAACATATTCTGCTACGTCCAGATACCTACATTGGATCTGTGGAGACAATAACAGAAATGATGTGGGTCTTTGATAAGGAGAAAGAAATGATGGTGCAGAAGGATATAAAATATGTTCCTGGATTATATAAAATTTTTGATGAAATCCTGGTAAATGCTGCCGACAACAAACAACGCGATCCTAAAATGGATATGATCAAGATTGATATCGACTCGTGAGTCATTTTAAGAAGCACATTTCTCAAAAAATTAACATAAATTATCAATTAAATAGCATATGGTCAATGTGTTAAACAATGTGTTATTATAGGGAGAACAACACCATTTCTGTATGGAACAACGGCAAAGGCATTCCCGTAGTAATACACAAGGAAGAGAACATGTATGTCCCTACCATGATATTTGGTCATCTTCTGACATCGTCAAATTATGATGATGAAGAGGAGAAAGTAACCGGTGGCAGAAATGGTTATGGTGCCAAGTTGTGTAATATTTTTAGTCATCGTTTTACTGTTGAGACCGCGACAAAGGAATATAAGAAATGCTTAAAACAAGTGAGTGCAAAATACATTGATATCTTAATCTTTAATTCTATCGGTATGTTATAATATTTTCCTCTTTTACAGACATGGGGTGATAATATGGGAAAAGCTAGCGAACCTAGAATTAAAGAATATTTCGGAGAAGATTTCACGAAAGTTACATTTTCGCCGGATTTGTCAAAGTTTAAGATGCAATCTCTCGATGACGATATCGTATCTTTAATGTCTCGAAGAGCATATGATGTAGCTGCTTCTACGAAGGGCGTTAAGGTTTTTCTGAATGGTAGCCGTGTACCAGTAAAGAATTTTAAGGATTACGTCGATTTTTATATCAAAGGAAAAGAAGACGATATCGGTAATCCGTTGAAAATTGTGTATGAAAATTGTAGCCCACGTTGGGAAGTGGCTCTCACTTTGTCTGATAAAGGATATCAGCAAATGTCCTTTGTAAATAGTATCGCAACAACAAAGGTAAGATAAGTAGTTGTGTACAGTAATTTCCTATAAAATATAAAATTGCTCCAAATATTTAAATTTGCCGAATATCGATAGGGTGGTAGGCACGTCGATCACGTGACGGAGTTAATAGTCAAACAATTGATCGAAACTTTAAAGAAGAAGAATAAAGCTGGTGTAGCCATTAAGCCGTTTCAAATTAAAAATCATATGTGGATCTTCGTTAACTGTCTCATTAACAATCCTACCTTTGACTCGCAAACCAAGGAGAATATGACTTTGCAGCCGAAAAGTTTTGGTTCTAAATGCGCACTATCTGATAAGTTTATCACTTCGGTAAGTGCAAATATTTTTATCGAAGTTTGTTTATCTGTACATGTTTGACCATTCTTTTCAATGTGATTGCAGATCACGAAAATTGGTGTTGTGGAAGCGGTATTAACTTGGGCAAAGTTTAAAGCTGACAGTCAGCTGGAAAAATTAGGTCCTAAATCAAAACAAAGGAAACTTCATGGTATACCCAAATTAGAAGATGCCAACGATGCAGGAACTGCAAAATCACTGGAATGCACGCTCATCTTGACTGAGGGAGACTCAGCTAAAACAATGGCTGTATCTGGTATCGCTTCCATAGGCAGAGATAAATATGGCATATTTCCGTTAAGAGGTGAATTTGTTTTACTAATAAAATGAATAGAGATTTTAGTGCTATAGTAATACTAACTAACATTTTATCGTAGGTAAAATGTTAAACGTACGGGAAGCTACCCATAAACAGATCTTAGAGAATGCTGAAATTAATAATTTGATAAAAATTCTTGGTCTTCAATATAAGAAAAAATATGAAACTCGGGAAGATATGAAGACGTTGCGCTATGGAAAGATGATGATCATGACTGATCAAGATCAGGTAAAATTTTTCACACAAATATTACATATGTATATATTTGTCAAACATTACGATTAAATTTGATTTTTTTAGGACGGTTCACATATCAAAGGTTTATTGATCAATTTTATTCACCACAACTGGCCATCGTTATTGAAACTAAACTTCATTGAAGAATTTATTACACCTATCGTGAAAGCCACTAAAGGCAGTCAAGTTAAATCTTTCTTTTCTCTGCCGGAATTCGAGCAGTGGAAAAAGGAAACAGAAAATTTTCACACGTATAAGATTAAATACTACAAAGGTGTTTACTCGGAAATCTATTTTCTGTCACTTGATTATAATTGTCAGTTATATATAATACTTACGCATATATAGAATTAATGTAACAAAAGGTTCTTTTTTCGAATTTATATAGGTTTGGGTACTTCAACCGCCAAAGAGGCGAAGGAGTACTTCGAAAATATGAGCAGACACAGAATACGCTTCCGATACGACGGCGAGCAAGATGATCAAAATATCATCATGGCGTTCAGCAAGAAATGCGTTGACCAGCGTAAAGACTGGCTGATGAATCACATGAATGAAACAAAGAGGCGAAAGGAGATTGGTCTTGGCGAGCGTTATCTCTATGAGAAGGAGACGCGCGATGTTTCTTTCTCGGACTTTGTTAACGTCGAACTGGTACTGTACAGCAATTATGATAATGTGAGATCCATTCCAAACATGATGGACGGCTTTAAGCCGGGCCAGAGAAAAGTATTGTTTACTTGTTTGAAACGCAATGACAAACGCGAAGTGAAAGTCGCGCAATTGGCGGGATCTGTTGCCGAACATTCTGCTTATCATCACGGTGAGACGTCTCTGATGGCGACCATAGTTAATCTCGCGCAGAATTTCGTGGGTAGCAACAACATTAATCTGCTACAGCCCATCGGTCAATTCGGTACAAGACTTGCTGGTGGAAAGGATTCTGCCAGTCCGAGATACATTTTCACGATGCTCAGGTATTTGTCATTATTATATAGATATAGATACCTACAGAAAAAGAAATTACATACATATATTTCTGCATACTTATCTCCTTTTTTCCTATAGTCCTTTGGCAAGGTATATATTCCATAAACATGACGATCCTCTGCTAAAATACGAATACGATGATAATCAAAGGATCGAACCTGTTTACTATGTACCTGTGATTCCTATGGTATTAGTAAATGGTGCCGATGGCATCGGTACCGGATGGATGACAAAAATACCAAACTACAATCCTCGAGAGATAATCGAGAATTTACAAAGGATGATGGAGGGCGCGGATCCGAAACCAATGGTATTAAAAGATATCTTAGAAAATTAAATTTATGTACTTTATATTTAACAATTATACAAAAAAAGTTCTAAATGTAAAAATATTGAGATATATTTTCATTTTGAATTTCGTCACATATTTTTGTTTAGATACCATATTACAAAAATTTCAAAGGTGTCGTGGAGAGCTGTGGAGATTTCCGTTACGTTATAAGCGGAGAGATATCAGTGATCGGACCCGATAAAGTAGAAATCACTGAACTTCCTATTGGCACGTGGACACAAGCTTACAAGGAAACTGTGTTAGAACCCATGTTACATGGAACTGAAAAAACGCCGGCTATCATTACGTAAGTATTATAATTGACTAATGATAAGATTTGTGTGAATTTTGTGTTAATTTCAAGAATATTGATTGTATCATAGGGATTATAAAGAATATAATACAGATACGGCAGTACATTTTATAGTAATGATGAATCGTGATAAATTAGTGGAGCTAGAAAGAGATGGTCTTCATAAAACATTTAAATTACAAACAACGATGACCATAACATCAATGGTAAGATATCATAAATACTGATGTAATATTAATCGGAAATAAAACGGAAATTTGTCAACGATATTTTTTGTGCAGTGTGCATTTGATGAAAATCAATGTTTGAATAAATATGAAAGCGTAGTACAGATATTAAAAGGATTTTATAAAGTACGAATGGACACTTATCACAAGAGGAAAGATTATCTGGAAGGAATTTTACAAGCAGAAGCGGCGAAGCTATCGAATCAAGCACGCTTCATCCTCGAAAAATGTGATAGCACTCTAGTGATAGAAAACAAGAAAAAGAAGGATATGATAGCAGAATTAGTCAGACGTAATTACGAGTCGGATCCAGTAGTATCTTGGAAACTATCGCAAAATAGGGAACAAGTATTGGTAAGTAAATTTTTGCTTGGAAATTCCCTATATAAATACAAAAGAATCTTATTTATTGAAATTTATTTATTCTGCTACATGAGGAGGATCAAGTAAGTAATATAGAAAGAAACAGTAAAATTGCCAGACATTATAAAGGTCTTAACATAAAGGTCTTTTGGCAAACAACCATTTTCTATAAAGAAATATTTTAGCAGAAACTCTGCTATCTAACAAAAATAAGCAGAGAATTTTTAGTTAAATATAGAACTTCGGATTATAGTTGCTTTGTGAAAAGCCTTTCCTCATCGTTTCCGTAAATATGTATAACATTAATAATAATTCTCATTGTTCAAATAAATAGGAAGAAGCTGTAGAAAACGATGAAGAATCCACTCCAACCACGAGCACAATGGAGAAGGAAAATTTCGATTACCTTCTCGGAATGACAATGTGGTCTCTGACGAGAGAAAAGAAGGAAGATTTGTTGCGTCAACGAGACGAAAAAATAGCGGAACTGAAGAGATTGCAAGCTCGCACGCCGATTGATTTGTGGAAAGAGGATCTAGACAATTTGTTAACTGAATTAAATAAGGTAAAAAAGGTTTTGTTTTCACGAAAGAAAATTAACTTTATTTATTTCTGTTTTACGATTTTTATATAGGTTGAAGACAAGGAGCAGAAGGAACAGATGAAAACGAAACAAACCGTCAAAAAACCACCTTCGAGATTCTACTCTAAGATGGAAGACACTCGCCGGATAGTTCCTGTTATCAACGTTGAACTGAAGAAAAAGATTGAAAAAGCCGATATCGTATCAAAGGATAAGAAAGAAGGCATAAAGAAATCAAGAGTAAGTCTTGTCTAATTTATTAGGTAGGAAGAAAAGTTCTGCGGTACTTTGTTTGCTCACAAAAATTATATATACACTATCTTTATTAAAAATGATAAAAATTTTAATTTAAAAAAAGGTTTAAAAGTTAAAAATCTCTACTTTCAAATTACTATATTTTTTAAATTTATGTGAGTTTTGTAATTTTTATATATAGAAAATTACGAGCTGAAGAAAAAGAAAATTTTTTTCTCACTTTTTTGGTCACATGCCAAAAAATTTGCGAAAATTTTCGACTATATCGTGAAAGTTTAGAGTTTTTCTTACAAAATCGTTTTTCAAAAATGTTTCTACGATTTTTTGTTCTTGAATTATTCGCGAATTAAGTAAAAAGGAGCATTCTAACTTTGATTGCTCATAATTTCATTAAAAATCATCGTAATTAATAAAACAGATTCTTAAAGCTGAAACATTGCTCTATTGAATGGTGTAATTGTCAATTAAAAAAAAATAGAATATGTATACATTTTTGTAGAATATGTATTTTTTGCGTGTAATACTTGATAATATAAAGTCGTAGGAACTTTTTTTTAAAACTTTTAGGAAAAACTTTAAGCTTTCAGATAGTCGAAAATAGTCGCAACAAATATTTTGTATATAATTTTATATAAAAAAAAATTAGTAACAAAGTATATAAGTTTATAACAAAGTTCCGCAGGAACTTTTTCTCCGATCCAATATATACAGGATGTTCCCGGGTTAAACCGCCAAATTTAAAACACAGTATAACCAGTAGGGACACTCGCGAAAAAATGCGGGTTCGCGCAGATATGGTCGCGCAGCTTTTGTTTTGAGTCCAATGAAATGCAGGACGACAGTAACGTACATATATATATGTACACAGAGAAGAAGACAATTTGTGGGAACTATTTTAAATATTTATTAAAAAATAGATAAAATAAAGAAAAGTTATATTACGTGCAGTATTAACCAATGCGGTAATAATAGTAAAAATATACAATGCATTTTTTTTCGTTATCTTGAAAGATAAATTAACTAACAAAAATGTTCATTTACTATTTATAGTTTAAATAAGTTTGATATTTGTTCTTAGTTTTTGTTATTTTCAAATTAATTTTGTTTATTATCTTAAGTTTTTCTAAAATTTTTCAAATTGTGATTACATTATTATGGGGCATTATATTCTCTTTCGGTTTTGGATTTTTTCAATGTTAATATGGCGGATGCTCACGTGCTCTCGACACGGAGATCAAAGGTGTCGACACAAAGTGTACCTACTATTTATACTGTGCTTAAAATTCAATTCATATGACCTCAAAACAAACAAAAATTTTTCTCTGAACATATGCTCGCAAACGCTTCGTTCAAGAGATATTTATTTCTGAAGTTATATACAGAACTGTAGGAATGAATAATTGAAATATCTCTATTTTTATTTTGAAGCTCGAAGGTCCGGCTTTTGTTCACAAGTAGTTGTGACCTCGTAGTTGTAGGTCATAGTTTGTAACTATTAGTTTGAATGCTTTCGTAGAATAAATTTATAATCATCGTACGTATTTTAATAGTTAATATATCGATATGGTACATTTATATGGGTTTTTTAACGGAAATGCTAACGCTGCTCGCCGTAAATATACCGTGCGATTTCCGAATAAGATTGCCGGATAAATCAGTATTATCTTTCGCGACATTTCAACAACCAAAGAAAATTGATTAAGGGAATTAATTAAAATCGTTTAATGATTCTCCGAACTGATGCAGTTTTTGCAGCACTGCAAAATGAAAGAAGTACAATCATCATGTTGCAGCATTTCGATCAAAATCCATCAATAAGTACCCGAAGATTATTTAGGAATAGTGTTGGAGGCACAGATTTCTATATATACTACTAGATAGAAGTCTATGCTAACTCGTTTGAAAAAGTTGCCCCCAATTTTGATGTAACATTATACGCATGCGTCGAAAATCGCTCCGCGTGACCGCGTGACGTATATCTGCACATGCGCACACATCAGCACACTATTTTGAACAGATTAACTTAGATCTGTTTTCTGTGGCTGAACTAGTGTATACTTTTGGGACTTAAAGTGAGATAAGTATGTATGATATTTATGTATGTTTGATATTTATTGAAAGCGAGAAAGAGAGTTCTAGTAGAGGAATAGAAAACAGACCACTAATTTTAACAGTATTAAAACCACAAATATTTATTTGCATAATCCAGCTATTATAAATTATTCTAATTTATATGAAATTGAATACGATCGCATTTTTTATATACGTTTAATAATATTCAATTGTCTTTCCAATATCTTTACCTTTTTACTTGAACTCTTTCTTTTTCAAAAGAAACAAAATTTTTCACTATGAAATCGCACCACTTTTTCTTCCAAAAGAAACAATATTTTTCACTATGAAATCACACCACTTTCATAATATTATACGTTTAGCACGTGAACAGTTGATGCAAAACACAGCCATACTGCATTCCTTTGGGTTTATTCGTGACGCATGCGCAGAACTACCATACAATTTCGGGGTCCATTTCACATAAGTTTGTCCTAAGGAGTTAGCAGTCTAGTAGTATATATAGAAGTCTGTGGTTGGTTATTTAAAAAAAAAAACATTTAATGATTAAATTTTGATTATTGTAAAACAATAAAGAGGATAAACCTTATTTCGACATTATTCATTCCTACAGTTCTGTAACTTCAGAAGTAAATATCTTTTGAAACGTTTGCGAGCATACATCCAGAGAAAAATTTTTGTTTGTTTTGAAGTCCTAAATTCATATTTTAAGTTTGGCGATTTAACCCGAGAAAAAATCCTGTATAAAGAAGTTTGTTACATACAAAGCAATAAATGTAAGTCATGGCTAAAGAGAAAACATGCGCAAATATTAAAAGTTCATTCATAAAAAATTGACGAATAATAAATTGTGCGTTAAAAAAATCGAAGACATTTAATATTCGCAAAGTTTATAAAAATTAAAGTAAAATTTAAAGTAAAAATATTAATAGAAAAATATAAATAGGGACATATTTAACATTATCTATATAACAGGTTTCCGTATAAAAATAAATAAAGGTCACAAAAAGAAGTCATATCAAAAGTATTAAACATATATATAACAGAGTGTTATTTTATTTATTTATTTTTCCGTTTTATATTTATATATATATATATATATATATATATATGTATGTAATTAGCGTTTGATGCAGCTTTTTAGCATTTATTTTTATAGGGCAATCTAATTTATGTCTGATTTTTATAGATTATTAAATGTGTCTGTATTTATATATTTTTTATTAATATATTTGTACATTTTTAATTTTTAATTCATGAATTGATGAAAACAATTTATATACGAAACGTTTTCAATCTTTTTACTATCCACTATTCGTAATTTTTTTATAATTCCACTTTAAAAAAAATATATTTGTTTTTTTTATCATTTATCTTACATTCATTTATTGCTGTCTTATTTATAGACCCATATCATGATTATATCATTAAAATTTTGAAAATTTTTTCAGGTAAAGAAAGAGCAAACTTCTGTGGAGGAGAAAGACGAATTTGATACGCTGGTCGATTCTAATACTAAATCCCTCGAACAAAGACTTGGAAATTCTCCTGAAAAAATGGAAAAGAAACCTACAAAAAGAGGTTGATAAACTTTAATTCATATAGCGGATATCACAGTGAATATTTTAACGATAAACTTTTTTACTCTTGCAAACAGGATTAAAACAAACAACATTACAATTTAAACCGATTAAGAAAGGAGCAAAAAAGAAGGATAACGACTCAGACGAAAGCGAAGATATTGATTTTGGTAGTATTTCGCCACTTCCACAACCACGGTCATCTCGTAGAGCCACAGGTCAGTCTCTTCATTTTTCTTTTGAGTCAAAAATTTATTAAAATAGATTACATTATGTCTTGTTTTTCCGAAAATCTTTTATTTCTTTGTTTAAACTAAAATAGCCAAGAAGAATTATAACCTTGACAGCGATGATTCGAATGAAAGTGTTCAAGAATTATTCAATCAGTCTTCTGATTCGGAACAAACGTAAGTACAATTGTTATATATCATGTTGACTTGCTTCAAAGTTTCTTCACATACATCGCATATTTTCTTTAGATCCAAGAAGAAAACCTCCCTTATAGCACTGAGCGATTCCGACGATAATATTAAACCGAACAAGAAACCACAATCAGCACGTAAGTAAACATAACATATATTTAAATTAAGCAATGTGATTATATACCTTACAGAAAATATTAGATATTTATTTATTTCTGCACAGCGACTTCAGAAGAACTTTTTGATTCGTTAGTCGGCAATTCTCCTGAGAAGTCTTTACCTCAATCTTTACCTGAAAAAAAACCTTTAATATCCTCATCCGGAGAAGATTCGCCTATAAAATTTGCATCACCTAAGAAGGGTAATAAATGATTACCTGAATCATACAGCTAAATAAAAGTTATTTCGTAATCATTGTTCATCTCTTATATTTACAGCACGTTCCAAGAAAAAGACTGAGAACGGTGGTAACAAAGGAGTGAAGAGACAATTGAAGAAGAAATTGAAATCATCCGAAGACTCTGACACAGATGAGTTATTTATCACTAAACAAAGAGTAAGCGCGACATTTTCGATATATTCAATATAATAATTAAGATAATGTCATAAGAATTTTTTTTTTATTTAATTTTCATTTATAGAAGAAGAAAAAGAAGGTATCAGAATCAGATGAAGAAAAGGTATCTGATGATTCGCCGCCCCGAACCGGTAGAGCTCGGAAGCCAGTATCTTATGCACTAAAGTCAGATGACAGCGACGACTCCAATTGAACATCACCCTGAAAAATGCGAGACGTAGTTGACTGGAGTAGAGTTTAGAGTGTGGATCAGACAAGACGAAACTCACAAATCGTCATGAAGAGATGTTGCACATAAGTTTATTTGGAGAATTTTCAGAGATTTCGTCCCCGCTGATGGTCGTGAAATTAGTAATAATTTTATGAGGGGTACTTCGAACAGGATCTGCCAGAATGTGGAATATGTTCTAAGAATAATTTTGAGGGCAGAAATAATTTGGAATAAAAATTTGTATTTCTGCTTTTCTCGAATAACATTCGAAGATTTACTTGAGCAATACAGTTGCTCGACCTCTGGCACATTCTTCCTGAAATGCTCCATACAATGTTGTACATAATTTTACTCTTTTGAGTATAAGTACGCATAAAATGTTGCGAATGAATGGAATTTCGTGAAATTAAAACGCTGTAGACAATGCTGCAGAACGTACCCGAGTATGCTCAGAATACTCACGTAAATTTCATCGTATGATCGAAGTCTCCTCGGAAAAAAAAAAATTCTTTTAGTGCTGACTGTATATTGTGTTATATTGTGATATCGAATTTTCACGTGTTCGTGTTTTAGACGTTTTATTTTTCAAAAGCTCGAGGAGAATACGTGGTACGCTTCTATCTTGCAAAAAAAATGTCCAGCGTCGCCTCTATGCTAGATAGATTAATTAGTACCGCGCAAAACGAGGGAATACTTCTCCAGCGCACAATCGTTATTATATTACTCTCCTCGTCAAAATTTTATTTGTATATAATTCGATAAAACTTAAAGAAAGAGAAAGAAACAGAAGAGAGAGAGAGAGAGAGAAAGAGAGACATGCCGATTCCGGAAAATAAACGTAGAAAATGAAATAAAATATGAAATATATACAATTTTTAAATATATTTTTACATACGTCACAATATGGATTTTTTTCAGATTATCTAAAGACTAAAAGAAATTATACAGCGGTAACTAACTATTATACATATATACATAGAACGGATCTTAGAATTATGCGGCGCTCAATATCGGTTAAGCAAAGCTGTCGGACGTTTTAACTTTATACTGACCACGCGTAGAATAAAGTAAATTTACTTAGTGCTCATAGGTAACAATTTGTAGATTTTGAACTTGAGCGAGAGTCAAGACTCGGCGTGATCGAATAGTTGAGAGAGTCACGATTGTAACTAGAATTAGGAAAAAAGAGCCGGAGCTAAAAGTTAATGCGAATCAAAAATTGATCGATTCCCCTCACAATTTGCGTGCTTATCCTCCTCTCTCTCTTCTCTCATATATAAACGTTTTTATTTTACTTTCCATATACGAGTTCGAAGAAATTAATTAACTTCGAGGCATATTTGGTGTTCATTGAATTTCACTTCTCCGACACAATTATACTAGTTCTGTGTACGCATAACTTGTTCACTCGTAGGATAAGATAAAAAGAATTATTGTGGTTGTAATTAGCGCAACGATTTTACACCTGCTATTAAATGAATATCTCAATACAGAGACCAGTCGATTAGCCCTCGGCCCAAAGCGCGCGCGTTCTCAGCCTAATCAATACTTCGTGTAACTTCGGCGATTTTCATTTTTATATAATTCACACATACTAAATACGTATATATAAATATATAAATAAAATGTTCTAACTTTTGAGACATTCGGCAATTCATTGTTCAACATCGTTCGCCAAAAACGAAAGTGACGGAAGAGAAACGAAAAACAGCGGGGATATATCATGCATACCGTGAGAGATGCGTGTGATTTATATTTAATTAATAAGTTTACTAATTTTAAATTATACACAAATACGTAAAATTTATTGCTATAACGTTTTCATACACCGCCCTCGATACCACGCAATTCCTGTTTCTTTCCTTTTCATTCTTTTTTTTTTATCGTGAGGAAGATCGTGACTATATGCCGACATGCAGGGACGATTGGAAAAGAAAAAGACCAGTATTTAGTATTACGGATATTATAATAGTATGTAGATCATGGCAATACCTTATAGTCGATGGGAAGGTATTTTTCTTTCTATTTGTGCTCAGTGAAAAGTTTTCGATAAAATCCTTTTTTTTTTTAATTTTTCCGTTTCTATTTTACATGCACGTGATTGCATTCACCGATTACGTTTCACAGAGAATTCCATATAGATATGTATAAATGTAAAATTATCCTTCCTGTCGCAAAGTATACGAATCCTATGTATTCTCGCGTAAATGTTCATCATTCACCACGAGAGATCTCGAAGGCGTTAAACGTTTGGCAAATTACATCTTCGAATAATTTTTTGAAGGCCGGCTGCAGTAAACTTTTAGAGATAAGCTTTACTCAATCTAGGTTCATCGAAAATGATATAATGGAGAAACAATGCAGATAACAATTTTTACATTTTATTAATCGCGTTAATACTCCTCCCTCCCCCCTTCTCTTCCTTATCAGCGAAAAGAATTTCGGAAATCTACTTCGTAGAGGAAAACTGTCGAATTGCAACGCGAATTATATCCCTTTGGAATCATGTCACCTCAAAGAGCATTAATGAGCACGATTAATGCGACACATCGCGCGTGTAAAATAAAAAAAGAGCGCACTCGCGTTTTTTCGCGAAAAAAATGGGATGCGGGATGCAGGAACGGTTGATCTTTTTTTTTTTCAAAATTGAAGCGACGGATCTAAGTAGTAGACTCTGTTCAGACTTGTAATGTATTCTCCTCTCTCACCACACTTCTGCCAATCACATTGATGGTATTGAATTGTCATCAATACCCCGGTGCCCACATTGTACCAATAACTGACGCAATATTTTAACAACACACACACTCGCTCGCTTTAATCTCACTTTCGCTCTCAACACATTCTCTCTTCATTCTCTCTTTCTCTCTCTTTCTTTTACTCCCAGAAGCTACGGCTCGCCGACGGACGCGACTATAATACAAAGCAAGGGCACTTGATAAAATAACTTAGTTTTCTATTTCATAATTATCTATATATAACGTACATATATAAAACAAATTACGAGTAAAGAAATAATGATTGGGTCGGTATAGCATTTCACGGACTTTCTTATCTTAAAGATTTGCTCGTTTTTCCTTATCCTCGTCATATTTTTCCCGTACTTCTCGTCTGATTAATTAATTATAAATCATTTAACCGTTTCTTTAAACTTGCTCTGTACACATACATTTGGATCCGCGCTTTCTCTTTCTCTCGCTCTCCTTTTCTCTATCTCTCTAATTTTAGAGAAAAAAGAGAGAGAAAAGAGAGGAGAGAAGAAAAAAGGAGGAAGAGTGAAGGAGGAAAAACGTAATGCGTGGCTTCGTTACAGCGAATCGACACGGGGTTTTAAACGATACACGCGTGAGAACGGGTTTTACAAGTGGTGATGATAAGTGGTGGACTACGATGCTTTTTTTTAATTCACTTTGGGAGCACATCGCGACTCTCTCTCTCTCTCTCTTTCTCACACACATACACTCTTGTTTTTTCTATACGATTCTCACTTCGCTCTCTATCGGACTATCGTTCCGGCATTATAGATAAAGCCCACTCTCGTCTCAGAATAGGAACAACCAATCAAATCTCCTTCGTGTACTCGTGTCGTGTATGTGTTTTCGTATGTGGGCGTGGATGCGCGTGTATGTTAACCGTTATTAGTCATGATACAGGTAATAATGTTAATATTCGAATAAAGTAACATGATGCACGGGCCGAGCATTCATGGAATGCCGGTACCGGCGCCGGAGGTCATGCGAGGATAGAGCCACCACAGTTGTCTTCCCACTGTCAATGCTTGTCGTCGTCGTTCTTTTTACACCATATATATATATATTATGTCGAATTTATTAGTTTATATATATATATATATTTATATATATAGTATAAATATATACACTCACACTAATTTTAACAATCCTCTATCGTTCGCTCACGCACACTAAAACGCTGGGAGAGAGAAACGTCATCTCCGTGAAAGCGATTGCTCCGATTGCTTTTCTCAACTTCTTCCTACTTTTTTCTCCTATTCTTCGTTGCTTCCTTTATCTCATCAACTTTATTTTGCTTCCATCGAAAAAAAAATTCATTTTACTTGATGCTCTTGCGCTTTCTTTCTCTCTTTCATACATGCTCTATTTCCCCCCTCCCCTCTTATTCTAGACGTCACTTTTATCTCGTAATGACTTATCACATGTTATTTTCTCGTTCGCACGCTCGTTCGTTCTCTCTCGCTCTCTTGTTTCTTTTAAACACTATTATCAAGTCATCGCACTGTTTGATACAAGGAACGATAATACAATTGAATATTTACGAACACAACATTGTTTCTTGTCATGCTGAATAATGTGGCGTGGCTTGTAGAAAGACGCAAGCTCCTGGACTTGCGGGTGACCAGTCTCGCATCTCTCTTGCAATGTCCTATGTAGTCGATCCTGTAAGTATAGTTGTGATGGTGTGGTGATGGCGGTGATAGATGTGATAATAATTGTGGTGGTGGTGATGGGTGGTGGTAAGTAGTGATGGTGGGTGGTGACGATGATAGTATCCGGTTTTAGTATTTACAATTGGTTATAGCAATCGTTATTTCCCTAAGATGAGATGGTGTACACAGTCCGAGCGCTCAAGATTTGGCATGTATTGGTATATATCGAGGATTTTGTCCTTAGTTCTTCCTCTCCACTACGAACTGCTCGACGCGTTCATACCACTAAACATGCCGATATTGAACGAGCTCTGTTGCTGCTGCTGGATCTGTTGTTGTTGCTGCTGCTGCTGGCTGTTCGCTTGGCGGCCATGTTTTGGCACTGGGGGTTGCAGGTATTCGTGTCTAGCTAGTGTCAGTACGTCTATACGTTCTTCCTTCCTATACGCTAGGCAACTTCTTATGAAACTCTGTAACAGTAAATAGTCGCATTATAAAATAGCTCTCAATTTTTCATTGTTTTTTTTTCTCACTGACGATCTTACCTTTGCTTCGTTGCTGACGGTTGGTTTATTCGCGAACTGGACTTCGGTGGCTTTTAGTATCGTATTCTCCTCTAAAATGGTGGCTTGCGATTGATTGTGACCAAAAGGCTACAAAAATAATTTTTTTTAAATACACATGTTTTATTATATTCGCGATAAGTGAAACTTTGTGAGATATATATTGCAATAAATACCTTTTTACCGTATAGACATTGATAAAATATAACTCCTACACTCCACACGTCAACCTTGGACGATATTTTAGGAGGATTTTTGCCAATGACGAAGCATTCAGGAGGTAGGTACCTATAATAAATGCAAAAGTACAAGTTTGTAATCTCCATTAATAATTAATGAATAACATAATAAAATAATTTAAGAGAAAATACATACCAATAAGTACCCGCTCCTTGGGACGTTAGATCCATTCCGTGATCCGGATTATAATTTTCCTCGTCCATCACTTTACTTAAACCGAAATCCGTGATTTTTATTTCACCACACACATTGCCTTCGGTTAACAGGATGTTACCTGCAAACGGGAGCATATAAATAATGAAATCATACTTACTTGCGTATAAAAATAATCCTTATAAAATTCTTCGTTAATAACTATTGTATTCGCCAGGTAATATTTACCTGGTTTTAGATCGTAATGTATGACTGGGGGTTTTATTTCATTGAGGTATTTTAATGCCGATACGACTTGCATAACAATAGATCTCGCTTCTCTTTCGGGTATAGTCTTATGCTGCAATGAATTTAAAAAAAAAAAGACAGTTCGAAAATAATGAAAATTTATATTACAATCTACTATATAATCATTAAAATAGAAAATTCGCATCAAGTGACAATTGAACGCTTACCTGCTTGAGGTAAAAATCTAAATCATGGCCATCACAATATTCCAGAACAGTACAAAAGGAATTGGCATCAATTTCAAATACGTCGTACAATTTTACGACTCGAGGATGATCAAGTGCTTTGTGTATATTATATTCTCGCAATGCATGTCTGTTGTAACAAAAAAGAACAAGTAGAAACATCCTTCTTGAGAGGAACTAGACCATATTGTTATTAATATCTTTTCTTTTTCATTGTTAAAACATCTTTATATTAATTATCAGTTATAATAAATTAATATCGATAGAAGAGGAAACTTAAGGAAACTTACTTTATGTAATTAGCCTTCTTGTCTTCTTTCCAGTCTTTATTTAATTGATGCACCTTACAAGCCACGTACCGTTGCTCTTTTAAGTCAAATGCCTATACGCGAAAAAAAGAGCAATCAAATATTTTGATATACTTACATAAATTAATATGGCTAACGAAAGCAAGAGATAGAAATATTTCGTTACCTTATGCACTTCACTGAAACCGCCTTTTCCTAACAACATTAGTAAGAGATATCGCTCATTCAAAACAGGATGAGAGTTAAATCTCGATTGGTCCTCATTGTGAATTCGCTTTAACTCTCTAATGTGTAAATTTCGCTCCCTTTCGAGTTTTTCCATTTCTAGTTGCAAATCTGCGTCTTCCTTTTTCAACGCACTTTGCCTCAACTGGAAGCACACATCGCGAAGCTTAAAAATGTTGAAAAATCGAACATTTATGGAAAATATAGTCGTAAAACGTTGATACCTTGAGTATTTCATCAGCTTCATAATACTCCTGCCACGTATACGACCCAGGTACTGCATCTGGCTTCAAAAATGTCGCCTCGGTACCGTTATGCAAGGAAGGTTGTGGTTGACTACGTTTCCTGCCTGTCTCACTGTTCGACGGCCTCTTCTTGAGTAGCAGCTTCTTCTGCTTGTCGATCTCCTCTCGTTCCGTTGCTATTTCCTCTTGCCGTCGTGCAAGCTCGTGAAATGCATAACCGTCGGTCCAGTTCTCTTGAAACGTCGCACCCACCCTTTGCGTCACAAACTGGCCCAACCTCAGTCTATTTTGCATACACTTCTGCCTAGCCTCCTTTTTTTCTATGTTTGATTTTTCTTTTAATAACTTCTTTACAACGTCTATACACTTATTTATATGTGATTTGTGCTGCTCAAGCACTTTCTGTTGATTAGCGATTTGATGCCTAAGTTCGTCCGTTGTCTGTAAAATTCAAAGATGCTAGATTAATTTGTTATCAAGATACACAACATAGCTCTCGCTTATATAATAAATTTTAGATTATGTATTTTATGTGATCTAAAGTAAGAGCAGTGAGAGAGAGAGAGAGAGAATTTGCATAAATATCATAATCACGCCTGCACTTACCCTATTTAACTCGTCAATTTTATTGTTACGTAGTTCTAAGTCTGAAGAGGCTTGAGTTTCAAATTCCTGTATCCTCTGGCAAGTAAGTTCTGTCTGGAATGCAATTTGTATAATTTTACGATAAATGAAATATTACCGTAACATCTGATACATTTGTCAGCATTACTCAAAAATACTGGATACCTTGCTATACGCAGAAGTGCATAACATAAGAAACAATTTGTTAAATAAATTAACAAAGTTACACGGTAAGTATACAACGTCTATATTTGGTGTTCTATTAACTATCTGTTTAATTACGTAATGTAATCATTTCTATATTTATCTGTCACTACGACTGACTTTCTTTTTGTTATAGAAAATAAATTAGTGAGCAAAACTTAGGCAACGTGAACAAACGCTGATGGAATTGAGGGTCACACAGGCAGCAAGGAAAACACCAAAAATGTACGCATGTATAAAATGCTCTCATACAAATGTCAATATATAGATATATAACCCCAACAAAATTATTAATAGATCATCTTGGAACAGTTAAATGATATTGGACTCGTTAGAACTTAAATGCAATGTTCAATGAATCCAAAGAAATAAAGATACGATACAAAGCAATAAAATATGTCCTTTGACAACACTCGCAACTCGAGCATTGTTTACAAATACAGTACGATTATTTTTATTTTCAAACATATTAGAATCCTTAAAACAAGTATCTTATAACATAAACGAATGGCACTACAAGATAGCCTGTATTTGTATAATAACAAATGTATACAGTGCTACAATTTGGCCAAAGATTAGCTGATTTAACTGAAAACATTTGACAAGAAATGCCCACCACAAGATCATAAATGCATACGAAAAATCTAATCTACCTACGTTGTACATAGATCACAAACAAAACAATTCTTAAATACAAAAAATTAATTTTTGATAATCTGTCCATTCTATGTTATTTATATATCTCTCGCTTTTACCATTTTGTTTTTACACAAAAAATTAATTCAAGACAAATTTTTAGGAAGATAATATCTCTAACAGATAAATTTTTATTAAACAGTAATTCTATATTTTTATCGGTATATTTTCATTGTTAGGAGTGACAGTGGTAGTTTTATTATTATATCTATTTACAACACAGTGTGGTAGAGTTGCTATATTTTATTATATTAACAATGAAAACATTTCAGAAACGTTTAAGCTTATGTATTCTTATAATGTATTCAGCATTGCTGAATACATGCTGACTATATATATATATATTGCAGTAGAAAGACACGAATACAAATTGTGGGACGTTTCTTATAAAATGCTTGCAGATATTACCGAATTTTGCTTACATTTGGGGTGTTAGTCTTCGCTTGCCTGACCTGGCTTGTCCTATTGAGGTTGGTAGGCCTTACCTGCACCTGCTTGCTGACCATAGAGCCTGCAGGTTGCGACGAAGCTGGTGGAGGAGGTGGTGGAGGTTGAGGATGAGGTCTCGGTGGCTGCATCAACGAAGAGAATTCCGCCACCGAAGAATTAGGTGTTGTTACTTGTGGCGAAAGTAACTGTTGTGGCGATGGTGGGTACTGTTAGCGAGGAAACATACGTTATACAAACATCACAAAACTATGAGACCATTTTTGTTTACGTTTATATGATATAATCTTACCATAGGATAACCCTGTTGAGGGGAAGGGCTCTTGGCTCCACCGTGCCGAATAGGGCTATTGCCCAGATGATGCTTTGGAAAATACTCATTGATCTTCTTATTATCAAGAGCAGCAACTGATCTAGCACCCTTACTAGCTACAGAGCCACCTGCGACACCTCCACCTCCATCATCGGCTTTACGTTTTCTTTTCCTCTCAGAAGTAGTCCGTGGTACTTTTTCCGGAGTGTTTGCATCCACCTCCTTATCACTATGCGATGAGCCTGCAGAATTATAATCCATTGTCAGAATGACTATAAAAGGTATACCCTTAAATTTTGATATCAATAAGGATAATAATAACAAATCAAAGGACTGCCTGTTTATTTGAAAGAATAATCAATAAAAATATTCAAAAAGAATTTTCTTAGATACACAAGACTTTATTCTCGAGGCAAGATAGTTGTTCAGAAGACTAAGATGTGCAGAAAGCACTTAGATATTTCAAGCAAGATTCCTGTTAAATGCGTATCAATCGAAGAATGAATCTGACTTACCAGTGCTCATGTTCGAGTCTTGACTATGAACTGTCTGACCAGAGTTTACGGTTGTTTGGGGTGCCATCTGAATTTGTGACCCAGCAGACATCTGAAAGCAGAGGACGGGCGATGTAAAATATACTGCGAGCTTTGGTCGAGCGACGAAAACAGCACACAAGAGGAAAGAAACAATGCAACAAACCAAATAGTGACGGACTATAGTCACGAAGAGCACCTGGGCGATTCAACCGTTATCGAATGTAAGGCACGTCGCCGCCACATAGTAATGACGAGTCGTACGACGAAGCCAAAGTGGCGTACGAGATCGACCACGAACGATAGCGATGACAACGACGAGTACGAGAACGAGAACGACGAATGCGAAACACGGCGAGAGAGAGGCGGCTTCAATGATCCCTCTCGGGCGCCGTGCGAGCAATGCGAGAGAGGTTACGCTTCGCGAATGGCGAAAACCGGCGTACGACGCTTCGAGAGAATCGTGTATTATTAAAAAGACACAATTTATACTAGGGGGAACAAACCTGGAAGGATAGAGAAAGACTTATGGAGCAGAGAAAAAGGGGTGGGATGAGGGGCGCCGGGCGGTGCGTGGAGGGGCAAGGAAAGAGAAACGAGAGAGAGAGAGAGAAAGAAAAAGAGAATGCATATGAGTGAGAAAAAATAAGAGAAAAGGAGAGAAGAATGGTAGCATGTAAAAAAGAGAAAGAATAAACTGACGGCTAGAGAAAGAGAGACAGAGTCAGAACGATAGAGAAAGAAAGACCGACACCTTCCAGGACGACCTATGGTGAAGTCCCATAGTAATCGTGCCGTCCGGGGCCGATTGGCGGTCTGTCAACGGCAAACGGAATTTTCACGCGCGATCCTGCCGTGAGTGGTGGCGGCGGCGTGTAAGGGAAATGTCCGATATACGTTTAGAGCTAGAGGAATCACGACAAAATGGAGGACCTTAGAGCAGCGGGGAGGCAGGCGGGCGGGCGGGAAAGAGAGAGGGAGGGAGGGAGGGAGGGAAAGCGAGAGAGAGAGAGAGGCTCAGATCGGCGCGGCAATTTGCGATGGGATTTCGGTGCACCGTACTCTGGCGCACGATTCGAGAAGTGCATGGGCGATGATCGGTAACCGCGGGCGCACACCACGAGGGGGCAGTTTTACTCACTACGTTGCGCTTCTGAACTCCCTACGGCACGGGGCCGAGGCCGTGGTTTTTAACTCGGGCTCTCTTTCTCTCTCTCTCTCTCTCTCGCGCGCGCGCGCATATTTTCGTATAAGCGGCATCATCCGCGGCCACCGGCGACAACAGCGGCGTCGGCGAGGCGGTCGCCGTGGAAGGACGGGACGCGCTGCGCCTCTTCGATTAACAGCACCGATAAGCGAGAGAAGAGAGCGACGACACGCTACGTCATTCTGGCCGGCTGTACGGCGCGACGCGCAAAGTGTGACGTCGTCGTGCGGCCGTTGCGCGTCCCGCGTAGCGATAAATTACGCACCTACGCGCGCGTCACCTTCTCTCTTCCTCCCTAGGCACTCATTTTTCTCTCGCTCCCGAACGGCCACGAACGATACGTCGCTACATGTTTTCATATCCATCCCCCTCTCCTTCCTTCCTCCCTTCCTCCCTCCCTCCGAATTAATTATCACGAATAGTCCGTCATCGATCTGTCGTCGCGAAATCAAACGAAGAGCCACGAGAAACTTGACGTTTATGTGAGATTTTGCAGAGAGTTGCCACAAATTCCTAAAATTCTAAAACCTTTCTCCGATTTCCAGATAAATTTTCATGATTTTCCCCGATTTTCAACAATATTTTGACATTGTTTTGTGGTTTCATCCTGATTTGGAAATTATTAAATATTTTCTTGAGAGAGCAAATTACTATTAACATTGCTGACACTGTTTGCATTTAATTTTTCAAGTTGGCAGTATTCCAAAACTGCATAAGTGTGATGTACCCATGTTAAATTTCTTCAAAACCGAGAATTTTAAATTTCTAGAAAATTTTGCGAAATTCCCTGAATCTTTGCTGATTTTTCTGATCGTTATCATTTCTGATAGTTTTGTGACAACCCTATCGCTAAATGGTGTCCATGTAACTGAATATTACAGTACGGCAATTACATTTTCCTTATTTAAAATCACATTTCAACGGTCATCTCTAGAAAGATTTATTTTTACGTTTGAATATCGCGCGGTCTACCGGTACGTACTGAAGTTATGCGAGAGTAGCGACGACTGGCTTACCCATTCTTGCTTGACGTGAATCGTCGAAAAATCTAGTCTGATTTAATTGATCCGATTAGTTACGCACTTCTTACTGTGCGTCAACTTTGCACGGCGATCTACTTAGATTGATGATGCTTTTATTTTTGTCGTGGCGCTATTCCGAGAGAGACTGTTTTATCTTATTTATATCTCGGCGCAGACTAGGAGAAAGAAAACGCACGTGAGACTTATGAGGAGCAAGTCCTCCTATGTGAAGAACAGAAACGAATATCGCTTACTTAATCCACCGCAGTGAAATTGATTTTTTCTTGCGACGATCTTGCAAAATTAGATTACTAAACAATGACCGATAACTTATCTTTTTTTTTTCTATTTCTATGATTTTTTATAAAGTCATGACGTATTCGAGCGGCGTGATACTTGAGATTGATTCGAAGGACAGATAAATGCGTAATGTTTTACTTTTTAGAAACTCACGCTGGGCTCTTACAGAAAAATACACGTAATCCTTTTTTCATCGTTGACACGTCGACCGCCATAACGATGAATGTATCTGACGTTTGACGCGAAAGGAATAAAAAAGAAGGAACGATAACAGCCAAGTCAATTTACCAAGCTGATATACAAAGAAATACAAGAGTTAGTCACAAGAGTCTAAATCGCAATGTAAACACCGTATACAATTTCAGGTATTTCCACGTCAAATCTTATGTTTTATTTCCTCAAGCCCGTAATTCGCGCCGTCTCGCAGGTAGCTCGGTCACGTGACCGGTAGT
>NW_011627021.1:1185791-1293084 GCF_000204515.1 Acromyrmex echinatior
CTTTCCCTGCCCTATTCAGCGGCGGGACGGCGCGCGGATTCTCCCCTTCCCGCGCCATTTGCCCCACCAACGAGCCCCCCCAATAGGTCGCACACTCATTAGCCCAGTCGCGCGCGACTTCCCCTCCTTTCCCTCCGTCCTAACCGCGGCGTGCACGTCGCCGAGCGATCAGCTGGTCGGCCACGCGGCGTTGCCTCGTTGTCTTGGCTTGCGCCGTGCGCGCCGTACCGCCACGCGGTTTTCTGTGTACGTCGCTTCAGCGAGAGAACCGGCGCGGCGTGGCGAGCGGGCGGGTGGGGAGATGTGTGCGTGCGTGGTGTGTGTGTATGTGCGCGCGCGCGCGCACAACAGTCACGAGAGGTTAGATGCAGCCCGGCGCCCCGTGTAAACGGCGCGGCGCGGCGGCCGACACGGTGCAAGGACGCGCTCGCGGCCGAATTAAGCCGCATTCACACGGCGTAACCGTTTAGGCACCGTGTTTCGCCTTCAATTAAAATTGAGTGAAGACAACGTATAATTTTATTGATATACTGTTAATTATACTAATTTACATTTTACTGATTTCAGATATTTTAGCACTTAAGAAATCCTCGTGATGAAACTTTGATGAAAGAAAAGGAAGCAGTAGGAGAATACTACGCAATGTTTCCTTAGAGTTCATACTATTAATTGATGGTCTAGCGAACGGCCGAGTGAATGCGGTAAAAAAATGCTCATTGTGAAAGTTACGACATAACCGCGCAGACTAGTTGCAGGTCAACGGCACGACGATAGATAGCTTCGACTAGCGAAGTGAAGGAAAAACGTTCGTGCGTAAAAATATTAATCATAGTAATCTGAGGAATGATAAATTGATGATCGGGATAAAAGTTTCATCAACCTTGGATGCTGATTTATCGATCTCGTAACTTTATTCCTTGTCTCGTATCCTTCTTTCGTGAACACGATTAAATAATTTACAATGGCAACAATTTCTCGCATTCTCGGCGAGCCAATATGGCTACCGCCCTCAATTACAAAGATCTCGATCATTTCAGTTCTCCTGCACTTCAAATCAATTAAATATTATAAATATATTTCAAGTATTTCCATAAATAAAAATTTCACAATGTGATTGAGAACTGAGAATTCTGACTATGAATCATCTCAATTCCAATCTTAAATTTTATTTTATACCGTAAAGGACGATTTTGTTAAATGATCTAAAGTTTTGCTGTATGGATACAGATTAAAAATAATTTTGTTAGACCATATAAATAATTACACTAGGAATTAAAAAAATGAGCAATTAACAAATCTTTTGATGGTTCAGCAAAATTATTTTTAAATCTGTATTTAGTAAAACATCTGAGATTTTCCAGGAAAATATTCTATCTATAGAATAAAGATCAGTGGGGATAAAATTTTGATATTTTAGTTAAATTCCAATAAAATTATTTTTAATTATATATATTTACACACACACACACACACACACACACACACACACACACACACAGAGTAAAATTTTAAATCTTTCAACAAAATCATTCTTTCCATATACACCTCTTTGGTATAAGCGATTAAAAATTTCAAATTGGTCTTTTATGTGACACAGGCAGTTAGTCTTTCGCTCAGCAAAATCACGGATCCACGAAATAAATAGTCTTGACACAATGAAACGGTGCCTATTCTGAGAACAATAGCGACCGCTTTTAGCGACGATTTAGAGGCGCGAATAAGGCCGTGCGAGAACATCATCAAATCGTCGTATGTGTTAAAAAGGAAATACGCAGGAAGCGACGAGCAGAGGAACAAAATATCGACACCTCGATACTATCAGGGTATCGTAAGCATTTCTACTTACGACGAGCGGGTGTCTACCGAGAGCAGCCGATCCTTGTAACCGAGCGTACGAAGATCGCCGATCACGTACGCCGAGTCCCGCCGACCATCGCCGACGACGGTCGGCACTGGCGGGTGCGACGACGAACACGCTCATTGTGAAAGTTACGACATAACCGCGCGGACTACTCCCGCAGGTCAACAGCGTGCGGGCGATACGATCTCTCCTTCTCCTTCCCTCTCTTTCTCGCGTTCTTCGTCTCGGGACGGTGCGCATTAAGCTGATCGCGAGGCGTAGCGCAGATTTCTGACTCCCCGTTAAGGCCGGTTTACACCACTCGTGGATTCGCACACCGGTAACTTTTGACTTCTTTTCACGGATGGAATGTAACGAGTAACGAGATGCTATTCTAAGTTTCGCGATGCATAATGTTATAGAATTGACACAAATTGTTCATCCTAAAATTCCGTAACTTTTCCGGACAAAATTTCACGATTTTCTCTGACTTTCAATAATATCTTGAAATTTTTTGTGTTTTCGTGCCGATTTGGAAACAGTTAAATGTTTAAGAGAGCAATTTAATATAGCAGTGTAAATTACTATTAATGTTGCTGATACACTGCTTGCATTTAATCGTTAAGTTGGTAATATATTTCAATATTCTTTGGCTTCCTTTATTTCTCCAATTTCTAGTTTTGTGGCAACCCTGCGTTACATGCCGTGCTAAAAAAAATCAATAAGTTATATATAACTCACGATAAAACATTAAGAGGACAAACAGCAATGTGAGTACAACGCGGAGTAATTGCGCAAATAAAATAATTAGCAATTGAACGTAGAAAAATAGAAATCATTAAATATTAAGAAAAAAAAACCATAAATATGATTTAGAGGGATTTTTAAAAATGTATCTGACTGATATGTAATTGAAATATAAGATTGGACGTCACTTCAATATAAAGACTAAAAAAGAAGAAACTTACTGCAGTATTTTACCGCAAGAAAGAAAAAAGCGCATAATTGCATACATCATTTTCGCTTTCGTTCTATAATGTCCTGCGCCGAAATTAAATTCTAGATTCTAATTTTAGCAATAATTTCCGTGGACTAACGCGGACAAGTAAATAATGTCGACAGGTGGAGCCCGTATGGGAGTCTCTGGACACGTCGCCTATCTAGGAATCGTAGCGTCCGACGGCGGCGCTACGGTTAGCCTTTATAACACACATTACATCGCCTTTGTGACCGCGTTTAAAGCCCTGTATCGCGCGCAAGAGGAATCTCCCGACGGCGCGGCGACGGTAACGGCGCGTGTTGTCCATGTTGAACATTTCCATAAGTCTCACAATTCTTACGTTACGCAATGGCGTCGCGTGACGCGGTCGGGTGTTTGTCTCTTTCGTTCCGTCACGATATCACGATTTCTTAAATGCTCGTCAATACTTTGTATCTAGCAAAAGTGATGGCAGCATCACTATAAGAATCCATGACCTTCTCTCCTCCCTCCCTCTTCTAACAATCGCTTTCCTACCGAAATACGATTCGCTTGGAATCGAGTCGTCGAAAAGAGCCTAGCCAGGGAGAAAGCCTAGCCTCTCGTACGAACAACTCGTATATGAAATTATACGAGTACCCGATGCGATCCGTCATGCCTCGAGACGAAGAAATATACGGAAGGAAATATTCTCTTACCAACTGTATACACGTACGAGAATATGTCGGAGTAAATCTTACGTAAAGGCATCCGTTCTCGTAAATAAAGCGAAACTTGAGAGACACGAGGGACTATTTCGAGACCGGACCTCTTATCGGCGCGGTCGCGTATTTGCCGCGGGCGGCTGGAATCGCCGCTGACTAGTAAGATAAGGCTTATCGTCGCCGCGATGCAACATTGTCGGCCGCGTATTATGACAGAGACCCGCGTACATCGCGTACGATTTGTCGACGTATACACAACGGCCCGCGCGCAGACGCGCGTCGAAGAAAAGAAGGTAGGAACGAAGCGGAGAGATGCGATCTTCTCGCGTTCGATGATGCGTCCATGAAATATGCAGCCGCCTAGAGAACCTGGAATAACGTTCCTCAATCCGTCTCTCCTTCCGCGAGTAGAGAGGAGATACCATCGAAAAATCTTTCGCCATGATCCTATCCCTTCATAAACATCATATTCTACATATAAACGCCTTCTCTTCGTTACGTCTGTTCTAGAGATTCCATATCAGAGTCTGACGACTGCGAGCGATTTTGTCAAAATCCTATGAGAAATAAAGGTATACATATAATTTCTCTCTGTATATATCTCACTCTAATTTATACTCAAGGTTGCCATAAAACTCAGGAAATCAGAAAAAGTCAGGAAGTTTCACAGAATTTTCTGGAAAATTAAAATTTCTGACTTTAAAGAAGAGTAATGTGCGTGCACATTACTACCTACGCAGTTTTGGAATACTACTAATTCAACAATTAAATACAAGCAGTGTCAACGATAATATTGATTTACATTGGCTGCGTTCAGCAAAGAAAACTAATCAGTTGGCGCTTAGTGATTCTTTAAGTGATTAATTTCTATACTCAAATCCAGCGAAAAACTAAAGACAAGAACCAATCACTAAATCCTGATTAGTTTTCTCAGCTGAACGCAGCCATTGCTGTATTGAATTACTCTCAACAAATTATTTGACGATTTTCAATTCAGGACGAAAATACAAAAAACAAAATTTCAGAATATTATTGAAAGCATCAGGAAAAATCATGAAGATTTTTTTGGAACTCAGAGAAAAGTCATGGAATTATAGAATGAGAAATTTGTAGCAATCCTGTCTCACTTTATAACGTTAATTAAAAGTTGCAGAACAAAAGGGTACAAAGTAAAGTAAAGTAAAGGTAATATATATATGGGAGAAATTATACACACTTTTCTCTCTCGTAGGATTTTAACAAATCGTTCGTGGCCAGATTCTGTTACAGCATCTCTAGCCTATCCCCGATGTTGTTACCTTGTGGCGGGGCACATTTGCTATTGCGCGCACGCGGCCTGTTTCGAAATATAACAGCGACCGGTTTTCGTTTCGCGGCGACATTGTCGTTGACGCGATTCATTCTTTCGATGATTCATCCCCCGAGCCGTCGAGCGTACGAAAATAAATCGTGCAAATTCGCCGTAAGGCTCGCGACCGCCAACGGCGGGCAATATAACAATCAGGGTGGGGCTCGGTGGTCGCACGGACATCGGGCAAACACTTAACGTAGGTAGATCAGTAACGATCGAAAGCCGGCCCTAGTTCCTGCACGTGGCACTAGGTGGTCGCCGGGAGTTCCCCGCTCAGGCGGCCAGAAAAAAGCGGATACGCGGCACGGATGCTGTGTGCGTTCGACTTTATCCGCGGAGATGAGCAGGGCCCACAGGGTGCGACTTCGTTGCACTTGCAAGGCCCGTAAGAATACAACGTACTGATCCTATTCTGCCTGGGATTACATCAAAGATCATAATAGAGCATAAACCGTGTCATCCGTGTGTAAAATTAGTCAACAAAAATAAGAGAGAGATAAGATTTTTTAAGATGACCAGTCTCTATCTCTTTTCATTCACTAATATCTTAGAAAGAGAGAGAGAGAGAGAGAGAGAGAGAGAGAGAGAGAGAGAGATAAACTCCTCTTTTCACACCCTTTCTCACACACACACACACACACTCTCTCTCTCTCTCTCTCTCTCGTTCTCATTTTTGTTGACTACATTTGTCATACTATTTAGATATGGATAACAAAGTCCATTGTATTCTATGTCTTTGAATTGCATACATGAGTCTCGCGGAATCATGTGTGTAATCTTCAAGTCCCTGACATTTTTGAGAATTCTCTTATATTCTACTGGAAAAGAAATTCGTCGAATATTTCACAAAAGCTGAAAAAAAAATATTCAAGTGACGATACGAAAAGGAGGATGAGAAAGTGAGTCCGAGGATACGAAAATGTAATGTATATATATTTAGAATTAAGATAAAGCGACGACAGAAGTGATGCAGGATGCGTTTATGAGAGATAATATAATGATTATACCAGCTACCGTTCTCTCCTCTCTCTGCCTTGTGTACTTATACTATGTAATTTCTTACAACGTACAATCTTTTTTTTTACATACGTGTAGCGTGTCGAAAAAGGATGACTAACAAAGTGGCACATAACAACAACTAAAATTGCAAGTGGTATGACTAGCAGCAATAGCGTTAGAAGATATCTTATCAGTTAACGTTCTGCTACACTGCGAATGTACGGCGGAAGTGACGGATCTAAACCATCGTCCTTGCTTGCTGTTCGTTTCGATGAAATTATATAAACGACGTCTCCCGACACAAAACAATTATAGCGTTTGTAGATACGTATAAATGGTTAGGACACAAAAATGTCGGTCGAGTTTAACGACAGGGACGGCTGTCGTGTATAGTTGTCGCCGTTATTCGTTCGCTCTTTTCAAACGAGTTAAGACGAATGAGAAAATGATGAATGGACGCAACGAATCTAGTGCGGTCAGCGCGATCAATGACCGGTTTTAACGAGCTGATTCAATCTTATAGACGAAAAAAAAGGAGAATATATCATCCAGGCAATTAACATCTTGAATAAAAATATTTTCGTCTAAAAGAATGGGTCTTCGTTTTGGTACGTATAATTATCTTTACTAAATATACTTATTGCATCTATATAATATCGTGTGCTAAAGTCATCATAGTTCGCTATTACTGTCGAGGATTCACGAAATATTAAATGTCTTCTCGATCATTCGGAATTAGGATATTTATCGAACATCACGCAAGCTTTAAAATATTGATGTCTCTTGTCTGAAAATGTATGCGAAATGTGACTCAAAATAACTGTAACGATCAATTAATACTCTTCGAGCGATTAATTATGAAACATATATCGTTTTATTATTTCAAAAGTGATACAATTAAAAAATGTGATTTTCGAGATATTACTATGAATGAATTAAGAAAACATTAATTATCATACATTGGAATAACTTAATTTCCTAATCGTCAAAAAATCGTCAAAATAAATACAAAAAAAGGCTTAAAAAATCGTTACAATAAATAAAAGATCATTTTTTAAAGAGTGAAACAAAAATAGCAAAAATAACATTTTATCATGTTAAGAGACAATATTTTTATCGATATTTTTGATTAGTCAATAATTTTCTATCAAACTGAAAAATAGCTTTTCCTCTTTTCTGAGGAGCTTAATTTGTAAAGTTTGTGCTACTTTTGAAGTAAGAGAGTGATATTTGAACCAAGTGGATTTATTTGATCGATTCTTACTTTCCCAAATCTTTCTATCGCCTGTCCTCGATTAGATTGAGCTTCAGCATCGCGAGTTGGCGAGTCCAGAGAATCTCTGTGTCATGCTATCCTATTTTTCCTTCAATTCGATTGTTCTTGCGCAGAATAACTTGCAGAATAACTCTTACCAAACTCCGATTAATTTGTCAAATAAAACCTATAGTATTCCATCTATTAGATACAATTAATTTTTTGTTATTTCAAAAAAAGTTTAGATTAGAAACGATGACTTTTTTCTATATACAGTGAATTCTTATATTGCAGTACTTAGAAATCAGTTGACAATCTGCGTTAGACCAGAATCAAATTACGCATTCAAGATTGAAATTGAAGATTGAAATTTGACCAATAAGGATAAAGAAATTTTAGCTCCTTTTGTTGATCGAATTTTAATCTTTTAATCTTCAATCTCAACATCTCTCTTTAATGCATAATCTGATATGCTAGCCTTATGTTTACTGCACATTGGACGCGATGAACGATATCCAATGAAAGCTCAGCTTTTTCTCACGTGACGATGCAAAGCAGAGCTCTTCTTGGATATCACTCATCGCTTATCGTTCATCGCGTCCATTGTGCAATAGACATTACATCTGAGAGAATTTAAAACTGAATAGCAGAAGCAAAAATATTTTGGATGCAACTTTATACCCAGAATGAAACAGAATGGTGCGGAAAACTTGCAAAAAAAAAACTGAAACTTAAAGAGATAATGATATAATTATAAACTTCGCAATCACGTCGATTAAGTTAATCGTCTTTGTCGAGTTTGATCGGAATCATTTGCCTTCGAGATTTTTCATGAAGCTAAACACGCCACAGGTTTCACACAGGAAACAAGACCGTGAACCATGTGCCTGCCTTTCATGGAACGCGCAAAAAAGGAATGAAGATGAAGACGTGGCGACGACTTAAAGTTTAAGCGAGTTTTGTCCGTGTTAAATTGGCTGTCGGTAAAGGAACGCCAGTTTCGTGTGGTAAACCTTTGCTCCCTTCGTGTCACGAAGTACGCACGAGATCCGTGCTTCAATGGTCCCAGCTACCTCGCGTATGCAAATGCGTCTTTTCTTCGCGTCATTTTCCTCGCACGACCGCAAATTGAAGATTTATCTACTTAACACGCGTTTCAAACTCATCAAATTATTCAAATTAATTATTTAATAACACGCTTCTTTCTTCTCAATAATATTTTTTTTATATTCAGTAATTCTTCAACCAAAAATTCATCAGAATGCTCCTCTTGATTCATTCGGATTTTTATTTCCAACATGGAGACATTTAAAGGTCGCGTCGAGTCGCAAATTGATCTTTAAGATCGTTGACGATAAGTTGTACAGATGCGTTATCTATTCGAGGACGCGAAGCGTTTCTCGGTATAAGCACCTGAAAGAGCACATTCGTTCTATGAATCGACAGCATAACGTGTTACCCTAGTACCGCCGAGATACTCGACATCGAAGAGTCAGCCAGTATCGATATTTCGATAAGCATGCCTATCTATCGTACCGTTGACGGTGCAGAGAAGACGGAAGCGCAAACGGGAGCGAGCGAAAGAGAGAAATCACCGTGAGAGTGAGAAACGAGACGGAGCGAGAGAGAGGACGACAAATATTTTCCCTGCCTCTGCCTTCTTCTGCTACTCAGGCGTCGATATATCAGCAGTCGGCGAAAGAAGTTCAATGTGGCGGTAAAAGCAGACGGTAATGCAGATTGCGGGCTCAGGGCGTCTCCCGTTACCGCGTTGCATCGTATGGTGCACATCTCTCGAGTGCACCGTCCGTTTCGCCTCGTCGTCGGCCGCCCATTGGCCGTCGCTTCGCTCTCCATTCCGTGAATTCCTAGCCGATTAATCCTCCGACAGCTACGGGAAGCCCGTAGTCTGTGGACCTTAACACGCGGCTTTTAGAATACGCCTGTCGACATTGCCGCGCCTATGGATCACCGTACGACTTGTGCACTATTCCGGCTCTATTCCGAATCAGAGTTGTCATTAATTCCTCATTCTAACGTATTCGATAACGTTTCCATGATTTTCAGATAAAATTTCATCATTTTCCCTGATTTTCAATAATATTTTGCAATTTTTTGTACTTTCGTCCTGATTTGCTTAAATATTTTGTTGAAAGATCAATTTAATGTAGTAATATAAAGGCTTATTCTGTAATTCTTGATTAACTGTAGCGTTACAGTCGTTAAAAGAGTTACAGAATAGGGTCCTAAATTACTATTAATGTTGCTAACACTTGCTTGCATTGTTAATTATTAAGTTGATAGTATTTGAAAACGTAGGTATTATTATACTTCTTTAAAACAAAGAATTTTAATTTTATAAAAATTTTGCAAAATTCCCTGACTTTCCTGATTTCTAATTTTGTGGCGATCCTGCGAACGATTTACCGAAATTTTAACACGGACTTTCTACAAATTCGAAACATAAGAGTTATTAGTCGTACTTTTAATATGCATACTCTTTTGGAGATCGTAAGAATTTAAAATTATATTAATAAGAATTGTCAGTAAAAATTATATTTCATCAAATATCTACATTTAACGCATGAAAAAAATTAAAATTTTCTCCTTTCATCTCCTCATTTTTTTTTTAAAGACATGCATATGTATCATTTTTTTTTTAAAGACATGCATATGTATTCTTTTCTTGTAATTAAGATATAATAATTTTAAACGGAAGAAAGGTTAACGAATGTTATATCACGTCTGTATTCTGAGTGAAAATAAAATCGACAGTCATCGCCCTATTCCATATGAATAAAATTCATTTAAATACGACGGCTTTTAAATCAAATCAAATTAGAGAATCAGAGAAAACTATCGACAATTAAAAATGATTATTTGCCCAGTGGCATTATTCACGACGTTCCTGACGTCGATCCGGCTTGCAAACGGAAAGTTTTCAACTACGCATTAACGAAAGTACCTCAGTCGTCAGAGAACCCGAAATTTCTGTCGAGACACTCGGTAGACAGAGAAGGCACGTTGCGCGGAAGGATGCGCGGCGATTCGTAAAAAAGGTTCGTGAGAGAGGCAACGATACCAGTTTCGAAGTTCCGAGAACTCGATGGGGCCGCCGTAACGATCATCGGGAAGGCTGGAAAAACACTAACCGCACGCTCACGATGGAGAAGAGAGATTTCTCGAGAAGAAGACTCCGGGAGCTTCTCTTCTACGATGCTTACACGTGTATTCGGCGTTCCCAAGGTTGGTAGGTTGGTATGTAGAAACCTTCCATACAATGCGCGTAGTGCCCACTTACTATCGAAAGGATCAATACGGGGGACATGCAGACTTGCTTGCTTGCTTGCTTGCTTGCTTTGCCTACTTGCTTGCCTACCTATCTACCTGCCTGCCTGCCTGCCTGCGTTCATAAATCTCCCTCGCCTACAAGACTGTAGGTCACGCAGCGCCTTCGTGGGATATACATTTCAAAGAAAGTGAGAATCCTTCAGGAAAGGAATATCTAGTCATCCAAAGGACTGTCGATCGCGAGACAATAATATATTATTTCGCGTTGCTTGAAATAATAATTTAACGAGTGTTTGTCGATAATCTCTCTATTTCGGTAGATTTTCATCAAGAATAGAGAACAATTATATATAGTTTACAGATAAGTTATCAACAAATGAATCGACCTCTCGTAGTGATTAATGATAAAAGATTCTTTTTTAAATGCTTTCAGTCGAAAATAAAATAGCATTTCCTAAAATAATAGTTATTCTATTTGAAAACAATGCGAGTTAGTTTTGTCGTTGGAACGAAAAATCCTGTGCAAGATCAGATCTCAAAAACTACTGTTACACCATCGATATTTGCGAGTACTGTTTCGGATCTCGCGTTCGTCTTCGCGATCTCGAAAAGCGAGAGCCACCGAGAGTCGCCTCGGCTATCGAGTTTCTTCGAAGCGCGGAACGGGGAACAAACGGAGGTCACCCTACCAGGGGTGTAGCATCGGGACAGTGCCCTTCACCCTCCTCGGTCAACCGCGTCCCGTAATCGGAGGAACTCGGCAGCACTCGTGTGTTCTCGCAGGATTACAACGCGATGTGAGAGAGAGAGAGAGAGAGAGAGAGAGAGAGAGAGAGAGAGAGAGAGCGCAAAAGGACGAGGTTCGCGAGGAACGATCCGCAAATTCGTTCGCACCAGCGTTGCCAACCGTAAGCCAGAACTACAATATTTACAACATCACGATTACATCATGGAGTACCAAGCGCATCGAAAATACAATAGCATATGCAAATACAAAAACGTACCGCTGACTCATCTTCTTTCTAGTAAATTCCTCTCTCTGTAGGGAATCCATCGAAAAGTACGAATCATTGTCTCTAAATTCTTCGGATTGGATCTCATTCCGACAGAGTAAGATCTCTCTTCTCAAGAACGACAGAATTTTCATTTTTTTCGGAGTGAGATACATTCCGGAAAAAAAAAAGAATTTAAACAATAGTACAATATTAAATACACTTTTTTTTATCGGTATCGTTCCCAAGACGAGATTACATTTTAACATTCCGTAAACAATACAACAGAAGGAATAACATTGAAGTGTTTAACACCTGAAGAATGTCCGCTTAGCGTATCCGATCGAGCCTTTTTCGCCTCGCGTTGAATGTATTTCGCACCGCGTGCCAAAACTCCATGCCGGATAAATAGATTAATACGCGGTAACGGCGCATATATTATCTGTAATGAATTTCACACAGGGAGAGAGAGAGAGGGAAGGGAAGAGAGAGAGAGAGAGGGCCTTCCACTCGCGGAGAATCTCCCCCGTTCCCTTTTGCCGATTCTCGAGCCGTGTGTGTGTTGCCCCACCGTCCGCTTCATTGTTCAGTCGGCCAATCACGCCCACGGCTAAGGAGAGCTTGCGGCATCGCGCGTGGCGCTCGTGCGTTCTCGCCCGACAGACGAGACGGCCCGATTAGGCCGAATTCGCACGAGTTCGCTACCGAGCCAGGCGGCCGAGCGTTGTAAGCGCGACGACCGAGGGGGGCACGAGGAGGGAAGTTGAAAGCGATGCAAGAGAGGAGAGGAGAGTACGAGAAAGAGAGAGAGAGAAAGACGCGAGCGCGCGATGGAGAGACGAAGAAAGGAAAGAAGAATCCGCGCGCGGTCCCCATCGAGTCGATTCCGACCTACGAGGCGAAGTGCGCAGCGAGCGGAAAGAATCGGGGCATCTGTAGGCGACCCCCGGAAGCGGGCTATCGAGGTGTTCATTCGATTTCCGCGTATCCGCACGGGGATGCCAAGCGGCCCGTGAAAAGTATGTTTTCGGTACCTTCCCCAGGCGTGTTCCTGTGATTAATCGATCGCGAACTCCGCGTCCCTCCCCCGCTTTTAGCGTACCGTTAAACAACTACTAAATCGAGATACTCGATTAGATTCCTTGACGATGGATTTAAAGTGTCTCGAAAAGTCTCTAAGAAAACTGTATTATTTATTCAACGTTATTCTAATAATTCATAAAGTTTCGCGCTCTACAAAAATTATAAACTTACGCCAACAAACTTAACGTCATGCAATTTCCTTAAGGTAACAAATGTAACGACGAGTCCGAAGTGTTAATCGCGCTGTAAAATTATTAGTATTTTAGAAAAACCGGGTGGCGTTAAAACACGTGCGACATTAACGGCAGTCTGATACAAAACTGGGGCAATGATTAGGAGTGGGGCAGGAAATCGCTAATCAGGCTTAATTAGCCAAGGCTCCCGGTGCAATTGGGATCCTGCGGACAGTGAACCAGATATATACTCCCGTTATCATTATCATTGTAAAGCCGCCAACGTACGCAAGCGTGGCTGGCATCCTACTGCTCGACGCAGAGCGGCGGCTCGGTTCGGCTCAGCGGCTCAGCTGAGAGCGGGAGACGGCGTGATCTGTCGCCCTCGGCGGTTGCGTCCCAAGTGGCGAGACACGGCCAGCGGGTGGCGGCGCGCGGCAGGTGCAGCTGACGGCGCGGTCGGACGGGAGGAAGGGAATGAAAGAGAGAAAGAGAGAGAGCATGCTTTCGGCTCCTCCCGACGCGAGACGACGCGACACGATCGTCGTCGCTCGACTGGACGGCGGGCGCGGAGTGTATATAAATAGGCGGCACGTCGACCGACCGTCTGGTCTCTCACCGGTGTTACGCTATTGCATGCACGCCACTTCGTGCGAGTACATGAGCGAGAGGGGTGGTTTTCTCGTATCGACTCGCGCACCGTGTCTCTGCATTACCGACAATAACAATGACGATGACGATGACGATGATGATGATGATGACGATGACGATGACGATGACGATGACGATGACGATGACGATGACGATGAAGATGGTGATAATGATGATGATGATATGACGGCTGAGTCTTCGGTAGATATGTATCTATCTCGAGAGAATTTTCCGGTCGAAAGAATTCTCGGAAAATTCATACGTCAACGTATCTTCGATAAACAGTTATCCGCCTTTATCAAAAACTTTCTTCGAATGCTTATTCATATAAAATCTAATTTAAGCAGAATAAGATTAGAATTGAAATAAAATTAGAATAAAAGAATAATTCAATAAGTACGTCTATGATTGCAAATATGTGAAATAATGTTGGCTTATATGCATTTCTTAAAGATGATAAAAATGAAAAGAAAGATCGCAATAATAGAAAAAAAACAAATAGAAGAAGGAGAATTAGAAGAACGTTAGCTTGAAGCAAAAAAATTGCAAGATGTTCTTTCCATTAAGAGAAACGTAAGCATCTTTTAATTAATTTTGTAAGATTCTGATACAATTCATTTCGTAATGCGACAGGAATACTTTTTGTGCTGATAAACATCGTGCTGAATATGCAGAATCCTTCCGAAGGATAGGTAGCCCATTGGTCCAGCGGGAAACTTCAGCGACCAACGGTTTGCCGCAGAGAGAGAGAACGTCACATCGATCGCAAAACCAGAAGCTTCTCGCGGAATTCTCTGGTGCGTTCACGAAAGGGTTACGCTCATTTCACTCACAAAACAGCTATCAATTCTCTCATGAAAGTACAATAAAATAAAATAAAATAAAACACACACCCCCACACACACACACACACACAAATAAAATGAAACAAATATTACACCTCTCAATCCACGAAATCTGATAAAATTAGTGGCATTAGTGCTTGATTACACATTGATTGAAACAGCTGAATTAGTAGCTGGAGGTAAAATTAATTGGCAGAAAATGAAAATTTTTATAATTTATATATTTAGTCAATTATATACAGACTAATCGCGGATTTGAAGATTGACGGATTTAACGTCGAGGAATCGACACAATTACGTTTCTCTGACGAAATAATTAAATGTAACCATAAACGGATAAAATGATGCGAAGAAAAGAAAGACAGGAGCCAGATGGAGAATCACGATTGGTGAGTCGATAATACGTAGGGTCCAATTAGAGCGCGTAACGTTCATAACACCGAAACACTCGCGCGACAGCGACACGACATTACGAATATGCGGAGGGAATACCGCGGTAACGCGCACGCTGTTGCCAGATTTTTTTACATCACGTGTCTCCGCGTGCTCCGATTAATCGCGAACGACGCGGCATGGTGCTTGCGTATGCCTTAAAAGCGCCCGAAGGCCATTACATAAGCGTCGACTACGCTGACTCTCGCTGTGTCTCACTTCAGCGATACCTCGTCATCGATCCGCGATTTCCATTTCGAGGCACAGCGCTCCTCGAAAAGACAGAAAAAAAAAACATAGAGGTCACTTGGGGATGACCGTTGAATGAGCCGAGCGACTTCTCGTCGTTGATGGAAAAAAAATAAATAAATAAATAAGGCTCATGAACTTTCGAATTATGGTCGTTACGGAGTGAAGTTGGCCGAGTGTAGTCGTCATTCGTAAGATACTCGATTCAAGTCTGATTTCGAACTAATGTTCATTGTCACCGACTTGGATATATACCGACTGAGAGAACAGTGAGAAGCGGATAAAGTGAAATACTTTTATCCGTTGTCCCAAAGTATGTAACACTCGAGTCGAAGTCTCATTTTCCGGCGATGACCCGGCCATAGTGCTCGCAGCGAAGCGGAGCCTGGACATATCGTAGTGATTGGGATCAATACGTTTAACCACACTACCACGCAATAACACCCCTGCCCGTCCCCTTTCGCCTCCATCGACCTCACTCCGTCCGTCTCTCGCCCTCCGCCTCTCGTTTCCGCTCCTTCCATCCGCTTCGCCTCCGTCGACCTTGCGGCGAATTCTTTCGTGTACCGCGAAAACCCGCATTGAGTCGCGTGAAGGCAAATTTACATGATTCGCTTCTGAGCGAACTCGCTCGGTTTCACCCGTCGGACAAACGATCTTAGGACACGTAAACAAAAGCCTGCCTGTAAAGCACCTCGCTCATAATAATCATATTCAACGTAAGTTCACGTTCAAAGACAGATTTAAGATCGACAAAATGGATACGTAGAGACTTCGCATTATCATTTATTATAATAAGAAATATTCGAAAGATCGCGAGATATCCGGGGCAAGATATCGTGGGCGATTTCTATCGTTACAGGGTTGCCACAAATTTCTCACCCTAAAATTTCATAACTTTTCCCTGATTTTTATACAAAGTTTAACGATTTACTCTGAAGCTTTCATTAACACTTTGAAATTTTTTTTTTGTAGTCTCATCCTAATATGGAATGATGTGAAACTGTTAATATTTTGTTGAAAGAGCAGTTTAACACAACAAATTAAATGTAAATTACTATTAATGTTGCTGACACTACTTGCATTTGTCAATTGTTGGTAGTATTCCAAAACTCCAATGTGGCGTACGCACATTGAACTTCTTTCAAGTCAAGAATTTTTATTTTTCAGAAAATTTGGCAAAATTCCCTTAGAATACCGTTTTTAATTTCCCTGACATTTCTCCAGTTTTGTAAAACCTTGGCAACCCTGATGATTCTACCTTTAGGTAGGGAAATCTCGTCTCTTTCGCCGTTCTGCAGTCATAACACGGATTATAAATAGAGGATGTGTACAAGTGTAACAGGATAAGAATACCAACGAGAGATTTGTAATATCGTTCACATTTCGACCAACTCACATTTCGATCCTCCGCCGAGCTATGGTTTAATCGAGCGCGAGAGGAAGCGGCAAACTATTTAAATATAGGGAACAATTTAAGTAATTGCGACAATGGAACGAGTGCGCGATAACTTTATTTGTACCATCGCGCATCGTCGGCTATATCGCGGCTATCATCTCGCAGTTTTTCATACTCCGCGGTCGCGTGAATACGTATTTTCGAATAGTACGTTAATAACGGTACGGTTAAATAACACCATTAATGAGCAAACAGATAATGATGATGTTAATTCGACCGGTATTCGGCGACCGCGTATTATTATTCGAATCTCTTATTTACGGCGGGATCGAATCGGCAATGGCGCGGTCCTCCCATTAGCGCAGCTCCGATGCGTTCCTCCTAAATCAGCGTGACTACTGCATTTCCGGCGCGATGCATCGTTTGCCGTTGTTAGTCGATTAATAAAATCGCCGAGTGAGCGATTATCCACGCGACGTAATTAATCACGATTAATCCACGATATGTTTAATCTCTCGTTTTTTTGTCCATTACGCCTTCGAATCAATGTTCATGCTCAACTTTACAGTTAGTCGCATTTACGTGGAACGTAATCGATTCTGTAAATCATATAAAAATTAAAGATACTATCACTTACGATACATTCTTTAATTTCTGATTTAATTTGACGTCCGTTATTGATATCAATTTTTTTATAAGAGTAATATATATATATATATTACTTGAATTAAGTAAACTGATGCAAAAATTTGTGATGTAATACAATAATTTTGAAAGATTTGAATTACAACTGCACTGTTAAATCTATACACGAAATTTTTTCTTACAGTTTACTCTGAAAATATAATAGTCGTGGGACAACATTGTATTTCGAAGAATTTTAATGTAAATCTCTCATTCATTGATAAAATTTACTATAATAAACATTCAAAGAAAAGGTTGCTTTGATTTAAAGAAATTTTCTTTGCTATCAAATCTAAGAAATGACATTCAAATCATGATTTCTTGAATTTGAACATAATTTCTTTAAGTCAAATAAATTTTTTATTTGATTTCAAAAAAATAATGTTTAAATCAAAGAAATTTTTTCTTTAACCGTATAGCAAAGAAAATTTCTTTAAATCGAAGTAAGTAATCTTTCCTCTAGATGTATAAAATAAATTTGATTAATTTTACTGAAGTACATGGTAAAAATCTTTAAAATATTGTATTGTATCGCAACTACCATATTTTCAGAATAAATTTTAAAAGAAAATTCTCTCCGTGTAGTCAAATTTAACCTAATGTAAGTCACTACTGCTCCTCAATTATCATTATTTTTCATGATATATTTAGTAAGAGCAGTAGCAACTTAGGCCGGTAATCAGAACTTATATTCAAGACCGTCTTAAGTTCAGTCTTGAGATGTCACGAATCAATCAGAGATTCGCATTAGCATTAGTGTCTTAAGACATTACTTAAGACGATCATGAAATAAAAACTATGAATATCGCCCATAAATTAAATTAAATTTGACACTATAGACTTGATAGAGTCAAGAGTGCTATATGACTTGGGTTGGGAAAAGAAAGACTCTCAATGAGAATAAGAATTCTCAAAAAAAAAGATTCGCATTTACGTGAAACGTACCCCGTGCGAATTCCTTGCGATCATTCTCCATCAAACAGTTCCACGAATGGGAAATCGATTTTCGAAGCTCGAGTGAAATTATTCGCGGGTACCCGGCGCATCTCGAAGCGGTCGGAGCCGCCATATTGTTACTGGATGCATTCGCCAGAAGACACCCACCACACTGGTACACCGACTCTAGACGCTAACTTTATACCTATTAAGGTCCGGGATCGATAGCGGGTACGTACTACGTATACGTCGCGCGTACTAAATACTGTATTGCATGTACAGGGTGAACGAGCGGTTGTGAACGGATAGCTAGAAGTCTGTAACGAGGAACGGAGGAATGGCGAGGAATGGCAAGAAATCTCGATTATACGAAAAACAGTTCCGACGTGGCAAGCGACAACGGGATGGTGTCTCGCGTCTCAAGGAAGAGTCTCAGCGAAGCATCGAGCTGGTCTGATCGGCGATTTAATCAGCGGAATAATCGAGCTGATGAAAATCACGGACTCGCGCCGCATGTAACGCGCGAATTTAATTCGACGCTCGCCCAATAAACATACAATGCGAGTCTGAGTCCGCTGCTATTATGCGATCGTTGATATCACTATGCACCGCCATGTACCAAAGAAGGAGCGGCAACACAGTGCGGCGAAAGCTCGCTCGATCATTGCCAACTTGACGACAGCTTCTGCGTCCTGCGGCACCTTCCTCGGTTCCGTGCATCTCACGCTTTAAGGCCGGTATTCATAGTTTGTTATATTTTACACTCTCTCAAGTACAATCTTAAGCTATCACGAACCAATCGGACAGTCGTATTAGTATCTTAAGATATTACTTGAGACGGTTCTCCAATAAGAAGGAATATTAATACCGGTCTAACGTCCGTTTCTATAAATGTAACTTTAATGTCGGACCAATTTGCTCTTCTTCTTTTTCTAATTCTTAGAAAAGACTGAAAGGTGAAGAGTTAAAACCAAGATTAAAATTAAATTACATTGGTAAAAACGAGTAAAGTATTTTATCACTGAAACAGCGTAGAAATAAATATATTAACTGGGTTTATTTTGATCTATATTTCACTAAGCCCAGTTGTACAAATATCATACGTATACATTTTTTACACAAGGTTTAGAATCCTGTCAAACCAGTTAAGGATCAAGACTTCGTGGGCCTGTAAGTAGTGACGGGACGAAACGGCAGTTTTGAACGTTGCATAATAACAGAGTGAAAGTAGTTGATTGATCAGTGACGGACCGCCAAGTGGATCAGCGAGACTTGGGTCTCTTCATTGGATTACAATGGCACTTATCAAGAGTCGATAGTCGGCCTAAGTCGGCCATTTTGACGGCTGTTGTGATGTCCGGTCGGGAGGGGGGAAAAAAGTAAGTGGCAAAGTTGTCTTGCTGGATATTTCGAAGTATCGAGAATTTCGACACGAATCACGACGCTTATTGAGTTGTCGCCTTACTTCTATTTAAAGTTGACTGAAATCGATTCCAAACAACACCTGATTTACTTACTGAACGCAGCCTCGAGATTATGTTACGCGTAAACTAACATACTTTTGCTCGAGCAAACTGTTTTAGCGAGAGTCGAGTAGGAGATTCGATTCCGGTGTATCTAAAGGGTTAATTAAAGACCGTTTGGATACAGGATACGGCGGAGCGCTTCTACAGCGATATCTATACCGCTTGTAACTTACATGGGGAACGGCGGGTTTCTATGCGGACTTTGGGCAAATGGAATCGACAGGGAGTTGAAGGGGGGAGGAAAGGGGTTGGAAATGGATATATATACATATATATACAGAGTGCTGAGCTCCTCTCGATCGATCCTCGAAGGATGTGGAGACCAACAGAGGTGACTCCAAAAGAGAGAGAGAGAGAGAGAGGGGGGGGGGTGAGCGAGAGGATAGAGAGGAGGAGAAATAGAAGAGAGGAGAGCGAGAGACTCGCCGAGAAAATAACTAATAGGGGTGGGGTTGCAAGAGACGCTGCGGATGTGAGCGGATGTGGCGAGGAAGGGCAGAGGAGAAACCGGGGGGGAATGAGTTAGATAAGGATGAGAATATTGGGCCAAGTGGAAGGGAAACGAAGGGATGATGCTCGCGCTTGGAAACTACCTATGCCCGTCGCCGTGCCGGTACGAACAGTACTGCAAAATGTCGGGTACCTACGGATTCCTTCCGTGCCCGCGCGTATACATCGGGTGTCCCGAAAAGAGGGACACGAATGCAAAGTATCAACGTGGAGATCCGATAGGAGACGACGTATATTCGATGGCGAGGTGGATGCCAGTAAAAAATAACTGCACAAAGTCTGATTGAGTTCAAGTACAATTAAATTAACAAATAATATAAGAGTCATTAAATTGTTGAAGTTATTTCATTATTGTTTCAAGAGTGTCAACAGATTCGCACGACTATTCGTACTTGAAAGACTTGGAGCTTCAAGTGTCACAACCTGTCTAGACCTGTCCGAATTTGTTTCTTGAATAATGAATCATAATTCAAGCAGTTTGCGAGTGCGAACACAAGATCCGCAAACAAACAATCACGAGTTCTTGCGGCGAAACAATCGCGTGATTGTATAACGGGAATACTACGAAGGCTTTGATTCGACATTGTATAAATAGCATAAACCTTTGCGGCCTCTAGGGTCTCTACAAATAGGGGACCGCGTTGTATAAACGGTTAGTAGACAAGCAGTAGACTAGAGGACAGGCGGCAACGACTTAGGTCTCACTTCGATTCGAGCGAACAGGGCAGGGCAGGTATAAATCTTCGCCATTGGACTTCGGCCGGGCGGCAAGCTCCATGGCGGGATTTCTTTCTCTCGCTTAGCCAAAGGAACGATCGATATACAGAGCACGAGTCGAGAAACTTGGACTTCCGGTTAACAGGTCTCGAGACTGAGAGACGCCTTAAATAGCGAATGTGACTGTTTTATCTAATTATAAATTGCGAGTTGAGAAAAAGAACGATGTCCTTTGTAATAGATTTAGCTGCAGATGAGTAATATGAGCGGAAGTCTCGTGCTATGTATTTTCGTTGAAAGTTCGAGAACAAGGGCAGATTGCCTCGGACTTCTTGCCACATCACAAGAAGCCGTAACCGCCGTAACATTCCTGAAGCGATGCAAGAAGCTCGGTCGCATGTCGGTGCATGCTGCATCATCGCGCAGTCGCGTGGGTGTGGGTGAAACTGCGTTTATGCGCGCACGCATATCTCGCGTCCTTCAGTGAAAAAGGACGAAAAAGGATGAGCGGTTGAACAAAGAAACGCATGAGAAACGAAGCGCAAAAGGATCACTCGCTGTTCTTCCAGCGATGGCGTTTTGAGAATGAACGTGTATTCGTGTGAGAGCGAAGTCGAGATAGCGATTTATGTACATTTATCGCGTAAATCCGAGCCTGTTGCGTAGACATTACCGCGAAAGTAATTCCGGGCGTTTGGTTTATCCCAACGCGAAAGAGGTCGATGGCGACCCTGGGCAAGTCGAGTTACCTGCGAGCGAAGTTATGTCTGAGAAATATCGCCTCGAGTGCAGGCGCGTCGATACGTTGTAGGTGTGGGTTACACTTACATGTATTAAGCGGTTTTCATGCGTGAATATTACCGTTCTTCACTTTGTTCCATTGTAATTCTTCCTAACCACGAATAAAATTCACAGCATCAGATAAAAAAAAAACAGAAAAGATCATCGATCGTAGAGAATGACTACATTCAGTAAAAAAAAGCAGCTTTGCAACTGTTGTGAAATTCTTTAATAATTTGTCTTGCCCTTAATTCCTCACTGGATCTAAATGGTATAAACCAATAATCTTAAAGAATTTTATAACAGTTGCAAAGCTACTGCTTTTTCCACCGAACGCGGTTAATCACGTACAAAGAAAGAAAGGGACGCAGGGTAATAACACTGCAAACACAGTAGGTAATAGTCAACAATGTGTGTGTGTGTGTGTGTGTGTGTGTGTGTGTGTGTGTGAGAGAGAGAGAGAGAAAATCTGTTTTCTGTAGCTAATTCAGATCTTATATGCAAGACCATCTTAAGTACAGTCTCAAGAAGTCACGAACCAATCAGAGGGTCGTTTTTAGGGTCTTAAGACATTACTTAAACAGTTTTGAAATAAAAATAGACTATGAATACCGCCCTAAACTAGTGTACACTTTTGGAACTTACAGCGAGATAATAGGTATACATTCGATACATCTATAGTGACTTTAGAAATAAAGACGCAGACCTATATATAGAGAAAGGAAAGAGAGTACCGGCCGTGACGTCGGCGAACATGTGAGAGCACCCTTAAGCACGCCCCTTCCCCCTCGGCCTCTCCGTCACTCTCGCGGCTCGGCGGGCGCGCGAGAGCGTCGAGCTCGCGCACTTGACTGCCGTGCTCTAAGTGAGAGCGCCACGTGACGTCGTCGCGCACGACCCCAGGCCGCTATGTTTCCGATAGCACGCGGACCGATCGCACGGCGCACCGCGATTGGCCACACCTTTTCGTGCGGCCGCGCCGCTCTTCGGATGCAATGCAACGATAATAAAATGACCGACTGCTTCCTCCCCCCTCTCTCCCCCTCTCTCTTTCTCTCTCTTCCTCGGTGCCGGAACGGGCGACATAACGCGGAGTTGTGACGGATGCAAAATGCATGTGTTACTACTTCGCGCGCGAACCATACACGCAAATGCGAGTGACCCGGCAACGTCGCTGGTCTGTCTATCTGTCTGTTGGTCGGTCGGTCTGTCAATCGGTTGGTCAATTGGTTGGTTGATCGGTTGGTTGGTTGGTGAGTTGGTTGGTTGGTTGGTTCATTGGTTTGTCAAATGTATACAAGGTGTCGCACATGAAAGATCTAATCGGCTTGTACTTTACCCTTTAACAGGATATAATTTCGATTCTTCTTCCCCCTTCCCCTCTCCCTCTCTTTCTCTTGTTCTTCATCTTTCATGCTTTCAGACCCGATAATATAGACGTACCGCATATCTGTGAACGTTCCACTATAGAGCTATGTATGCATTATTCCAGCAATAGTTATATACATGCTTAACTCATCGATTCCACCGATTCCATTTCTGGGACACCGAGTATTATTGTAATTTTCTTCAGGTGATATGGAAATCCTGATTTAGAAATCCAGAATAAGCCAATCGTATCTGGCGTTCTAAAAATGGAGATATTATACCAAATAAGTATACTGCCATGTTTAATAATCGTCTTAACTGTATTAGCTGTATACAGATAGTTGGTTCCCTCCCATCTCTCCGCGGGGATGACACCCGCTCGTCGATACTCTTTGTCGGCGTTACGTCATCGAGAGACGCGGATACTAAATGTCTGAATAAATGTAAGTACGATCGATATAAGCGGGTCGCTGTAAATAATATATTAAACGATTAAGTTTCTTTTATGCCGAGTATGCAATGTGACTTGGGACAAGTAAAAAAATTTTGAAGAAACGACTTTTATATTCTTGAAATGGCATCAAAAAAATGTTTTAATTATACTCTCTAAATTCCTTGGAGTGGAAACTCCTCACTGTAAAGAATGAAAATTGAGCTGGTCTTGAAAAAAAGTGGCTCAATTTTCAATCTTTAAGAGAGAGAGATTTCACTCTTCGGAGTGACAATTCACTCTAAAAATTTTAGAGAGTACATGTTAATTTAACGCAAAATTACAATCACTACGAAGCTACGCGAATCTCTTACGTTAAAGCCTTGTTCGGGATATTCTGTACATATCGTGATGTCGTAATTTGCCGAAAATAGAATCGACGTGTACACAAATGAGTCGTCTCCGGTATAAAAGAACTAGAAACCGTGATATGTGATCATATCGATCCTTCGCGCGCGATATTGTATAGTTATAAATTAATCACGACCAGGTATGCTTAAATTTAACGGTCCGTTCACACATTACGTTATCAAAATATAACATAAAATATTGTTATTAATGCAAGTATTGATATAAGCGTTACATAACCGACACGTGCTAGAACAATGTTGCTCCGCGCGTAAAACAATTCTTTTATTCAAACAAAATTTTGCTTTGAACGTACCGATCGCTCATTTTGGTCATCATCAAACCGTACAATTACTCTTTCGCATTCAATTATTTCCCGTTGTTTGAACAAAAGAAATGTTTACGCGCCGACATATCGACGTTCTGGTTTGCGTTACCCGCATTAATACCGACTTTGAATCTACTGCTTTATTATATCGTTTCGATACTTTTCTTTTTAGAAAGTAACGGTAGTTCCCATCGTGTGTCTACAGTTATAAAATTACCTAGCGTTATTGTGTTGCATAGTTACTCAAGATAAGAGATACCCATGGAACTTGTGCCGCGTTCACACCCGGACGTCTATCAATAGATTGTAAAAAAAAAAAAAAAAAAAAAAAAAAAAAAAAATAAAAAACAATTAATGACGATGTCGTGAAGCGGTATAACGCGAACGTCAGTTAGGTTCATAAAATCTCGGACGTCTCCTTTTATTACGCGTGCGACTCGTTTCGTTCCATAATGAATACCTGCCGGACCTGACTCCAGCGTTTATTGGCTCTATGCCAGTGACATAATAATCGTCGGATTTTATCAGAGGATCGAGCTGCGGCCGATCTCTCTGGCGTTCCCGTCGTTGTCGCCGGTATTAAGGACCGGCAGAAAGCTCAGGTGTGATGGAGAGAACGAGAACAATCATGTGCTGCGGCGACGTGCGTGACAATTGGAACGTCGCGGTTTCGTCATGAGATAAAGGTCGACTCTGGTGATGCACGTTGACGCGCTCCCGAGCACGTGATAAAGCGATAAGTGGAAAATTTGCGGACAAAATGCAAGTCGCTTCGCGCCGACATACGGCAACTACTGCGATCACGTGCCTCACGAGTTAATTACTCGTTTCAGCGGTTCGAAGTCGATAAAGTCGATAGTGTATCAATAAGCTGTGTGATAATCTGCTAGACAGATTATAGAGTGTCGTCAGGCGAACGATTCGTCATCGCCTAACGTCATTAATTTTGAGTTTTTCTCTCCTCGACGTTCTCAAAATGATAAAGAAGAATATCTTTGTACGGGATAAGAGAGAATAGAAGAGAAAGAATCGCGTGCTATAGGCAGCTCACCCTCGCTCCGAGAAAGCGGGCCTCCAACAACTCCTGCTTCCTTGGGTCCAGGGTGGCCTGAAAGTGCTCCATCTTGACGCCAGCGCCTGCAACAACAAGTCACAGCGAATTACACTTCGACCTTTTCGCCCGTGGCGTTTCGGTGGCAAAAGAAACGAAGAATCTGCGATAAGAATCGAGAAGCGTATCGATGATCTCTATAAGAGTCGATAGCATACGGATTGATGTGCTCCGAGATCTGATCTTCTCGACTGATTTGATGGCGAAATCGACGCGATATAGATCAGAATAAAAGAAATGAAGACGAGGCGAAGAGGACGAGAAAAGGAAAGAAAAAGATTAAGCAAGGGTTAGCCGTGCGGAAAAAAACGTAAAGAGAAACGAGCTATCGCAAAAGTTGCCGGATAGAGCCGATATTAAATGCCGGATAATGCTATTACGCGCCAAAGTATTCGCAGAAGATGTTATTCGTGCGTTACAATTTATCGCGATTTTCCTATTGTTCAGATATGTGAAGATCAAAGGTCGTTTTCTTGAAAAATATCGCATACAAAAATGTACAAGGATACTATAGTATATGTCACATATATTATATATTTCTCTAATATTTTCGTATGCGATATTTTTTCGAGAATAAGGTTCCATACTCATATATGGTATATATATAACAACGACAAACGTTGACGTCGTTACATTGTTATACAGATTTTATATTAGGTGTTGGAATTAATTCGTAGCGTTTTACAAGTGATGGGAAGTACTTTCATTAATGTATTTTTTAATGCTCATGTGAAATAAATAACATTCTTTCATTAAAAACGCTACGAATTAATTCCAACACCTAATATTTGTTAAAAAAGCTGCATTAAACAAAAATAAATTTTAATAAGTACTAGAATAGTTTTAAGTAAATATTTACTAAATGTATACATATATTTATTTGATACAAAAACCATTAACCTTCCACCATCCCAATATTTTTGATCATTGTTTTCGCTGGGCCGTTGAGGAAAACAGCATATATTTTTTATGAATTTCCGAACTACACAAAAATCAGAAAAAATCTTGTTGTGAACAACTTTAACAATAAGTTTTTGCTGTAATAAAAACTAAACCGCATTTTATTAATTTTGTATTGAAATCTGAATAAGAATTGAAAAAACATAATATTGCCTTAAAAAATACAAAGTGGTGCTGGAAGGTTAATTTGATTTGTCTTTTTTTTTTATTGTGTTAATATTTATTTACGATAGTCTTATTTGAAAAAATATTAGTAAATTTTTTTTCAGTGTGTGTAACGACAAATATAACTGACATTAAGAGTTCCAAAATAGGACTGAAGGATAAAATTATTCAATGATGAAAAAATGATTCTGCTAAAATATCTTATCTCTAATAAAAATTTAATTAGCTACATATCTAAAAATTATTTTGTTAGATGATCAAAATAATTGTGTACACCGTTAAAATCATATACTCAATTTGAATTAGTTTTAATCATTTCTGTAGATCGCCACGGCTCCTATTTAACATGTTGTTAATTTAATTAAAACAATGGAGTTTAAACTATTCAACTCAAGACAATGTATTAAATTTGATTCAGATTTAATTTATTAATAATATTTACTAGATGCATTAATATGGACGTTGATTGTGCTTCGAAACTAACTATAGAAATGGATTGATTTACACTTTGACACATGAATGTTACACTGTAAAATATAGTGTCAAATTTAACTTAACGTGAATCGCCACCTGCTCCTATTCAATTATATCATTATTTTATATTAAAACAATGGTTATATTTGACACTATACAGTGTCAATTTGACACTATATCATGTTATGATTTTACCAAAATGATATATTTAGTAGGAACAGTGGCGACTCACGTTAGATTAAATTTGACACTATTTTTATAGATTTAACAGTACAAATAAAATGTGATTTATCTCAAGAAATTAAATTATTGTATCTTTGACATTTAACCTGGCGTCATTGTAGCTGGGTCATAATGACCCGAGACATTTTTAAACAACAAACTGTATTTCCTTACATACTTTATAAATTTTAACTAACCGCCCTGTAGCTGGAGTTAAGACTTTCTAAAAGCATTGTTGACATTGTGAGAATAGATCCAAAAATTATTCGGGTTATCATGATTCACCTCAACATCCGTGTAACATTTTAGCATCACAATGACGCCGAGTTAACAGGATAGAAAATTCGAGCAAAGGTACAACAAATTCAAATATCCTAACAAGTTTGAGCGTTTCACATAATTATTTTGATAGTTGAACAAAATTAAATTTTCAGATCTATTTAGCTAAATCAGTATTTAGCTAAATCTTTTAGATGCTTCAGCAGAATCGTCCTTTTCCACGAAGCATCTCCAACAGCGTGAACGAACACGTAGACGCGCCAATGCTTATTCTTTTGCGTGGGTTTGAAACTTCAAAAACGAATTGCATCGCAAAGGATTTATCCTTGGACGAATCCGAGCGAGGAAAAATGCAGCGGAGAAAGCGAGAACGCTTGTCCTCGACGAACCGTTATTCCTATCCGAATTCTCCCAAGTAGAAAATTCGGATAGGAACGCCACCTTCGGGATTGCAATTACCGGACGCTTCGACAATGGTATTCAACGCCCACTGACAACATTCTCGATCGTAACTGCGATGCTACCGAAGCCGCTGATGATTACCGCGCAATAAACTGGACATCCCATGGGTCGTAAACGGCGCAATCAGAATGCTATAATTAGCGTTTTGCGGAGTCGCGTTATGCCGAAGTATTATTTATTTCGATCAAACGGATTGGATTTAACTCGCCCGTCGATCCTCTCCGCGAATAAACCACATTCTATTGTGCGATTTGGAGACCGTCTCATAAAATTAGTCGAATCAACTGCGGACAGAAATAATAGATAATTTGCGCGTTAAACAAAGCACACGCTTACGTGCGTTGCGTGCCTTTTCATCTTTATTATTCACGTTATGGATGAAAACTACTGTCCGAGAAAAGAATCACCCTAGGGTTAGTTAACTACCGGCGGGACGTAGTTTCCCAGAAAAAAATTATCGTTGAGTTTAAACCCGTCTAAGTTCACGGTGAGCGGTGCGTTTTTTTTTTATATTTACAAATGAAATCTTCAGTAAGTAGCAGATCTCCATAAATTCACTGGCTAGCGAAACGACACGCATGCGAGCCAAACAAAAAGATTTACTTATGTGTATCGTACATTAGAAAAAAGAGTGATTGCTTTAAATGGAATTCTGGTTGAAAATGGACAAATCAGGATTTTCTGGCTAAATCCATTATAATTTTAGTTCAGATTTGATCAGAATTATGATAAATGTGATCAGAATTTTCTGATTAAATCTACTAAATGCTACACTGAAAAAAATTTATTTAGTTGCCAAACAAAATCCTTGGTTGATATAATAAAACAATTTAGTTGAAGCAAAACATTTGATTATTGTAACATTTTATTTGTTTCTGATAAACATTGACATCTGATGAACCCGTTTATCCAAACAAGAAATTAACTGATTCAATTAAATGGGTTTTTCAACGTACAGTGAAAAAATTATCAACTCTTAATATATATTTCTTTTTAATATAAAATAAATATTTATTCAATAAAAAAAGTGATAATTAATACTAATACTTTTTGTATCAAATAAATATATATGTTTTGGTAAATATGTAATTAGTACTATTCAAACAAATATTTACAATTTATTAAATTCTTTTTCAGAGTAATTGAGATAAGACCAGAATTCCGATTGATACGATCAGAATCTTTTAATTCATTTTCAACCAGAAATTTTTCTTATCAGGGTACGAGCTTCAGTTTTCATAGATTGGTTTAACAGAGATCGTCCCTCTCTCTTCAGTCATCTGTTATCAACACGTATATACACGAGTGAATGAGTCGCACTGCTCGCCGTTACTTTCGAGAATCACTGCAATCCGTTAAAGACATTATACACGTTCACGATGCGTGACCGGCCGTTGCGCGTTACCAAACGGCGCAACGTTGTTTTCTACGTTGGATGTTTAACGATCTTTTTCCATTCCGCGATCGCGAATCGCAGGTAATAATGGCGCCGCGCGCGTTCGGACTTTGGATTCGACGGGAGAATTGAGAAAGTGATGGGATAATTGATCGTTGCGGTATGTGACAATTAATGCCACTTCGGATCAGCCACTTCGTGGAGAGCTCGGAACGCATCTGGCCGTTGAATAAATCCGAGCGGGTGAACGCGCGAAGTCGCGCTCGCTCGCGCGAGTGCAGTAGCGCAGTCATTGAACTCGTCGTCGGCCACAATTTTCATGTAAAACGGGGGCAAGGCTATTTTATTCGTAGTGACTGGGATAGGCGAACGTACTAGACGACGCCGAGTAAGAAGACAGACGGACGCGGTTCGCCGAGGCGCAGCTTTTAATTGTGCAATCGAAAACAATGCGCGACTTTTACGACACGGCGTGTAACATTCGTCGCGCGACGAATCCGGGACTATTCGATTTCGTCGCATTAAAAGTATTTATAGAGGCCCCTATTCCATAGCTCTTAATGATAGTAATACATGCCATACATGTGTCGTTATGCATTAATGTTATGGTCTTCGCCCAGCTTTTTTATCGTGTATGAAACCTGCTCAATGTAATTATATAGTGTTAAATTAGAGTCGTTAAGAATGTAATAGAATAGAAGTCTTACTATCGATTCAATCCCTTCACAATCTGTGTAGATTTTAATGTACACCAAATTTGACGACATTTATCCGTTGAAATTATTTAATTCTATCGACATCATCGAGATCAAATGTACATAATAATATATATGTTGCAAAAATAGTCAAAATTTGGAAAAAAAAATTAATTATTTAATATGAATTATTTATTTAAATGCTTAAATGAAATAAAAAACATTTTGTTAACATGGTTCTAATAAAATCAGATCTGAAGGGATTAACGTACACGCGCAGATCCCAACTGACATAAAAAAAAACTTTTTTATCCGTCGGCCTCGCTATCTTCGCGAGCGAACAACCGGCATCTTCAGCTTCGCGTGCGACGTTTACATCGGAGAAGTGTCACGACTGGCAACGGCTGGAATTTCATTCGTTCTACAAAAGGCGCGGAGAAAGCGAGGCGCTAGCAACAATGTGAGACGTTGCTCAGGATATTTCGCGAACGATGGTTCTACCAATACGGCGAATGCATTACTCGCGCGTCCATCAGCCGAAACCTCTGCATCCTTCGAAAAAGTGTGCCACGCGAACAGCGGGCATCATCTTCAATGGCACCGCGATGCTGGTCGAGAACCGATCTTGTTGTTTGCCGGACAATACTGGAAACGCGACAGAGGTGTTGAGAGCAGCACGAGCTTTATCGTCGCTGCTCTCCCTAGTAACTGGCGACATTTGAGGGATAATTAATTAACATGATTTCACGGAAAAAAATCTATTATTCCGCGTAGCCGCTGTCGCGTTCCTCGTTGTGACAAAAACGAGAAAAACTATCGCGTTTGATCAATGAATGCGCGAGTGCAACTTGTGCAACGCGGGACGCAGCGGTTCGCATATTTCACGATAATCATCGCATTCATTCCTGCGTAAGCGAATATCGTTATTCTGTAAGAATTAAATACATTGTTTTCAATATTCAATATTTTTATTCTCTCCTTGTATACGTCGATACAATGTACTCTTCATTCTCCGCATTTTCCTTTCGCGATAAAACGGAAGGTATTAGTCGGTTAACGTGTAACGTTATCGAAACGTTCAGAGTTGCCATGTGGTTTATAAGAGGTGCCTTCCATTTAGTGCCAGAGATATCGTTCTGTCTTTGTTACGCATGGAATGCAAAGAAGAATAGAATAGTTTGTGTATTGACTTGTATCGTTATGTCATTAAATGGAAAGCACCCAAGATCTACAATTAATGGGGATTTTATGGTGAAATCGGTCACTCGCTACACTGGATTAGTACATTAAAAAAGCTACTTTACATCTAAATAAATAAAAGAACAATGAAAATAATATATTCTGTTAATTAACGTTATTATATCATTATTTAATCGTTTAAAATATTTATATGCTTTTACACTGATGAAAAAATTAAAAATCAAATTTCCATATTTTTTTAAATAACATTAATTAAATGTTTATGTACAATAAATAAATATTTCAATAAAAAAATGAGAGTCCAATTAATCGTTCTTGTATACAAATAAATATACGTTTACATCTAGTAAATATTTAATTAGTACTATTCAAACAACATTTATTAAAATTTAATACGTTTATTAAAATATATTATTAAACTTTAGTACATTTTTTTCAGTGTACATTTAACTTTGCTAATTTCATGTAGCAGTATTAATTTAGTATGCACTAATCTAGTGTAGGTAATGCAAGTGACTGAATTCGCTATTATTCTCACAGGAGAAAAAGCTCTCCCTGTTGGACACTCGGCTAAATAAAATGGCAAACTGGATTCATGTCTGTTTCTATCAATGTAGATTAATTTTAATCTCGGTTTAACTTATTTTTTACCTTTTTCTCTCTAGTTCTATAAATTAAAAAAGAGCAAAAAGTAAATTAAAACCAAGATTAAAGTTAATCTATAGACATAATGATTAACTTCCGTGAAGTTGGCATCTTATTGTCAAAATTTCAATGTCATTAATAGAGTTCTAGATAGTTCCTGATAGATTTCGAAAAGAGTTCTGACGATTAAATGCAAAAGGATAATTCAATACTTAAAATATTAAAAATAATGTAAAAGTATACGATGCCAATTTCGTCGGTTATGGATTCTCTCTTGAATAAACTTGTTTAGAACACAACAATTGTTTAGAAGATACTCATAAAACAGCGTGATCGAACAGGGGTCAACTGAGACCTTCAATATTATATCTCAGTGAATGTTGAAAGATCGACACGATGAAGAGTTTACAGAACAGAGTTCTCTCGGGCGGAAACAACATCAAGCGAGCAACTGAAAATAATAAGATGGTAAACTTTCCGAGATAATCATTTTGCAACTTTGTGATCATGCGAAATCAGCGAAATCACTCGTGAGGAATACGTTATCGCCTTTGATATTTTCAACACATAACGAAAGATTTCAAAACAGTTTGCCTATCGCCTACAACGTTTTCAAGGCTATTTTCGTATCTCGAGAGTATTTTTACGCGCAAGGTTAATAAAAAATTACTACCAATACATTTACATACTTAACTACGTTGAAAAATAAGTTTTTGCGTTTGTCGAAATGACACCATCAGCGTTCGCATCTCGTAATATACATATACATAAACGTAATTGAGCTGCCAACCGACGGTGTGTCCGCTCCTCGGCTGATTTATCCTCGCGTTACTTATCTAATCTCGTGTATCATAAGACCGAAATAACATCCGTATTTTCATACATCAGGCGTCCCAAAATTCTCTTAAACCGAGAAAGAGAAAAACATAGGAATATCCCGTGAATCACTTTCGTCTACAGCTCGGGGAGAGGATCTCAACCAATCCGCTCGACATTTTCGCTAATCTGCCCAAGGGGTTGATGGCAGGATTAAAAAAAAAAAAAAAAAAAAAAAAAAGAAAAAGAAAAAAAAAAGAAATAGAGAAACGAGCGAGTTGCAAAGAGAGGATGTGCAATGTCGATTAAAAAACACTTACCACCACCAGAGTTCCAGCAATTATCAGTCATCCCTGTTTATCCATCTGCAGAGTTGGCACTACATTATAATTACACTGATCCAACTCGCTCGAATGTCTCGCGGCACGTTGGTCCTTGACGGCGTCGGCGTCGTTACGCGCGCCGGATACACTTTTCATGAGCCCTAGTGCCGCCCAACAAAACTCTCAGCTCCGCCGCATCGCTTTACACCAATGAGAGCACCTGTCTCATTATTGATCTCACACTACACTCTCTCGATCGCCGATGTACCGGGTGGGCCGCACCGCGAAGACCATCCGTAAGGTTTTCGCGCACTCCCGATCAACACCCGGCCACCCGGTCGGCCACTTCCGGCGACAGTACGCGAGGATTTCCTTTCTGTAACAGTACAGCCACGCGCGTCTACAGAACCGCCAGGAACATTGCGTTTCTTTTGTTTTTTTTTTTGAGCCGTTTTTCCGATCAGGCGAATCGCTAACTTGATCGTTACTTGATCGTTGGCTGCGTTCGGCAGAGAAAGCAGCTCTGCAACTGTTATAAAATTCTTTAAGCCTATTCTATAATTTAGTAAGCGTAATTGTAAATGGTTACAGTTGTAAGATTTGACCAATCGCAGTCGAATATTCTCATTTTCGACTAGGATTCGTCGATTCTTACAACTACGCCTATGTAACTATAAAATAGGCTTTTAATATGATTGATTTGTACGTTTAAGCGGCGCCTGTAATGAGATTTAAGGCATAAAACTTAAGCTTTAAGCCTGAAGCCGTAAAAAATTTACCACAGTCGAATGTGAGGCTATTAATTGACTATTGGCATTTTTCACTGGGAAAACTAGTGCAATACAGTTTAATCGAATGCAAATTAATTCACATACTTTTAATGTTAATAAATAATTTAATTGCATATTCCTTATTGTCATGATAACCTCATAACCTTAAAAGGATTAAATTATTTATTATCAATGAAAAAAGAAGGGTTGAGGAATGGAAAAAAACCGATTTGCACTTAATTGCACCATAGTTTTCTCAGTGAAAAATGCTGTATGATTGGTATATTTCTTGTGGCTCGAAGCTTAAGTTTTGCGCCTTAAATTCTTATTGTAGACGTTGCTTTAAATTCAGTGAGGAACGAAAAGTGAAGCCTTAAGATATTTTCCTAAAGTCTGTTTTACTGATTATTTTTCGAATAAGTATTGAAATACTTAATTTTTAACTGCTTTTACATCGATTAAAAAATTCTTTTTCACAATTAAAGTATAAGGTAGTTCAAATCGATTGAATTTATGCCAAAAACAAAAAAATTGAAAAATCAGTTTTGTCAGTTTCTGGCATTTGGAGTAAGGATTACATAAACGAACAGTTGAGTAGAATTAGGCTTAGGTATCTAATATAAAAGATTAATTAGAAAATTTGTGCATGCGATATTGATGTAGCAGAGTGTGATGTCAGTGACACGTAAATCGTAGGTATGCAAATTCTACTGAATCGGTAAAACAGTCGACTTTAGGATCCTCTTAAACACAATGAAAAGCGCACAGGGAAACAGATTTTATCCTATCGGAAACGTATATTCTAAAGTGTGATCCACTTAACAATACAAGTGCTTTGTTGACTAATAGAAGAAAGAATTTTACTCCCAGAATTGACCAAGAAAATACTTGCATGTAAATATTTACATCATTACTGGAAAGAGTCTGATTGTATTGATTGGAATTTTGATTGAAAATGAACCGGAAATTTTTTAAATCAATTATAATTCTAGTTAGAAAAGCAGAAATCTGCTTGATATAATCAGAATTTTCTGACTCGTCCATTTTCGACCAGAAATTTTTCTCAACAAACATGAAGTAGATCGTAACCTCGTATACACAGTTTCTATTGCCCGTTTCATTTCATTTTGTTTAAAGCCTAAGACCAAGCATATTAAAGAATTTTTACAACAGTCGCGAAACTTCCTTTTCCGCTGAACGCAGCCATAGTTCGAGCGAGTGCCATCGAACGATTATCGATCGACGGTTTCAAGAGACTCGCTCTGCGGATTCGTTCGTCCCTGCGAAAAGACACGCGCGCACGCCGTGCACGTTATACATTACGAACACCGTTATCCCCTTACGATATACCACCGTCGTCGTCCTGCGATAGAAATCAGAAGTTGACCGAACGGATCGATCGTACTGACGAGACGAGTCGCCGATCGCTTCTCAAATTAGTCCTCGGCCGCGTGGAGAGTGTCCGTCAACATGGAATTCATTACGACGGACAATGTACGTTCCGAGCGTACAATGTGTCGTCCAAGGAATACATGAATACGAAGGCGAACGAAAACCCGGGAGAAAATAAACCGATGATCGACGGCGGAATCGACGCGCACCACTTCGCGCGTCCTCGAGTATATCCTCATCCGCGCACAGGCCCGAATAATCACGCGAGAGATTTTCACCTCGGGAATAATTTCTCCGTAGGTACGTCTCATCCGCCGTATTATTGGAAAGAAAGCCAAGATCAGCGAGAGCAAGAGGAAGGGGAGATGTGCTACTACGTAAGAGTGTTACTACCAGGTGCAGCAATGCGCATAATGGAGCCTGCATTCGGTAGACTCCATCAGCTGAGTGAATGCTCGCTGTCATTGGTGTATTCTTCTAGATATTCATCCAACCAGATTTTTAGGGCCGGGTATTCGTATACTGAAAAAAAATTTTCCGAATCTTGTTACAAGTAATGTATGTTTACATTTTAAACAATAACAATAATATATTAGGATTCTTGAATTTTAAACAATACAAAAAGATATATAGTAGGCTAATGAGAGTCAGCAATGATAAACGGCGTAATTATTTAGTGAGCAATCAATTATATTAGATATTGGATTGATGTCTTTTTTATTTTGAACGTTTCGACTCTTTTTGGAGTCCTCCTTAGCAAGAATGATACGAATATAAATAGCTCACATGTTCATAATGTTCAAGTCACTCGCAAAATTGACAAAGATGCGGCGTTGTTAACCATTACGGAACATGAAGCATTGCACTGAAGCTTTGTTGAACATATTAAAAAGTAGAAATGTTAAAATCAAATATAAAGATCACACATTTTTAGAACACACGTCCGTGTACGACGACGTGCCACTCAGATGATTTATATTTTAACACTGAGAAAAAAATGCTGTTACTGTGTAATCCAATTAAAGACTATATTATGGGCTGTCGCTAACATAAGTAATTAATTCATGTATATTTTTAGTGATATAAAGACCTTGATTATTGAAATAATAATTTATGCCTTTATGTCAATAAAGATATACATGAATTAATCACTTATGTTAATGACAGCCCGTAATATAGACTTGAATTGAATCAACAAACATTTTTTTTCTCAGTGAATATTTATTTGCAGTAAAGAAATGTTTACTTGGAAAGTTGGAGCTATTCAAGAAACAAATTACTTAGATTCAGAAAATTCTTTTTTCAGTGTAGTCAGATCTTATATTCAAGACCATCTTAAGTAGTCTTAAAAAGTCACGAACAAATCAGAGAGCCGTATTAGCGTCTTAAAACATTATTTGACAGTCTTGAAATAAGAATGGACTATAAATACCGTTATTAGATCTAGAAGAATCGATAGCAACTAGCGCTCACTCAACTGTTGAGTCTACTGAACGCAGCCAATGGCGGCATGATAAATCAGGAACCCATCCCGAATACATGAGCGCGAAATTCGAACGTTAAAAAAATGTAACGCGAAGGACTTTTTCGTTGGATCTATTAGGTTTGTTTTTTTTATAACTGCATTGAGAAAAATTTCTATTAAAAATGAACATATCAGGAAGATTTTGATTGATATCAATTAGAATTTCGATCATTATAATTTGACATAATCTGATTATCTCAACTAGAATTACCTATAACGAATTTAATAAAATCATTCTGACTCGTCCATTTTTAAACAAAAATTTTTTTTCACAGTATAGTATACACTTTTTGTACTTAAAATGAAATGTAATAAATATACATTTTAAAAAATAATACCATGCAATGTCTATATAATTGTCACTATTAAATAGATTTTAACACCAATATGATGTGAATTTACAACCTCAAGGATATTTTTTTAAAGTGTACACGTTCGAAATTTGGCGAAAGCGAGAAGGAAAATTAATATACAATCCAGAACAAGTATTATGAAATTGTTCGGAATAAATTTCAATAGAAATTATTCCCTAAAAAATACGATAGAAATCTAAGGAATAATTAAACAATTCCAATTGGAATCCATTCCGAATAATTGCGTGTTCATAACACGCACTAAAAATAAAAGACAAACCTGTTTTCTAAGTCGCGATTCTTTTTCTTTTTTCAAATAACAAGTTGATCTCAAGGTCGGATCATAGTCCTTTTTTATTTTAAAACCGTTTTAAGTAATGTCTTAAGATGCTAATAACATACACGCACACAAGCCTCTTTTAAGCCAGTCTCAACCATAGAAATCGATTATGAATACCGGCTTAACTAATGTCTTAAGATATTAATACAGTTTGGAAAATGACACCTTAAGACTGTTACTTAAGATGATTTTAAATATAAGAATCGAGTATGAATACCAGCTTGAAAAAGTGAGAAAAGTGCAGAAGAAAAGAACGACGCTCGAAATCCTTGCGAATCCTAAAAGAGGACCGGTGAGATGAGGTTATGTGCTGATGTAAACCAAGGGCGCCGGCATTTTCGAGGGCCGCTCGGATTTAAGCCCCAACTACACAATCGATTCGAACGAATTTCTATCGCGTGCCGGGACGTAATGTAGAAATAGAAAAGTCGCTTAAATCGAGCAACAAAGATTCTCTTCCGAAATCGTGAAGATGGCGTTGATCACCGATAATTGGAGCTCCTTTCCTCTATCTCGAATTACGCCGCAGTTACATCGAATCGTACGAAGAATATGATGCGAACGTTCCTTTATTTTTTCGCGTGAATCGTGTCTTATTATCACGGTTCGTCGCGCTTTGCCTCTTATTAGATCTGAGAATCGAATGTATATTTTGAAATGAGGTGAAAATTACAAAAGTGAGCAAATTTCGCTACAATATTTATAAAGTCTGTCCGTTGTACTTTTTGCATTGAGTACTCTTTAAAATCTTTAAGCTGCGTCTGCAATGAGATTTTAAGGCGTAAATTTTAAGCTTTAAGCTCTAAGTCGCAAGAAATTGACTAATCACAAATGTGAGGAGAATAATAGACTATAGTCATAGACGCCGCTTTAGAGTGAGTCTCACTGTAAAGAGTGAAATCTCACTCTCAAAGATTAAAAAATAAGCTGCTCATTTCCAAGCAGACTCAATTTTTACTCTTTGAAGTGAGATTCTATTCTAAAAAAATTAGAGTATCTTAGTTTTCTTCAATGCTCCAATATATATATTTATCTCATTTTAGTGCGAAAACTATTCAGATTTCAAGTAACGCGAACATATGATTTCAATGATAAACAACTAGTGAATTTGCTCACTTTGCTAATTTTCATCTCGTTTCAAGATACGCAATCAATCCTCTGTTGTTTTTAGCAGCTAACCTTGCAAGGTTCTCCACTTGGAGAGAAAAAAAAAAGAGAAAAGACGAAACGGTACAAGAAGTTCAACTGAAAAAGAGGCAGGCCTATTGGCCCCGATATCGGTGTCGACAAAATTACAGCGCAACAATACCGACCGCGTAGGCGCCGGCTTTGACTAAAGAGAGTAAGAGAGCAAATTGATCGAGACAGCGGAGACACGGTCGGCGACGACCGGCCGTTTAATCCCACCGATCGATCCGATCCTTCGCGAATCCAACCTGCAATGCGATCCACCCTGGGAATCGACATCCGCGGCGCGAGCGCGAATTATCGGCCGTGATTAGCTCCGGTCGAGTTAGTATCTCCAACAGGCTTCAACCCACTCTCGAAAAAACGACTCAAGTTTGCGTGATAGACGCACGAGAGAGCCGAACGTGAGAGACGAGGTGAGGCGAGACGAAACGAAACGAGACGAGACGAGATGAAGTGAGGCGAGGCGGCGGTGCCGACGACGACGACGACGACGACGACAATGACGACGACGACGACGACGGCGACGACAAGGCGATGGCTCGGGTCGTCGAGGCTTGCCTGCCTGCCTTCCTGCCTTCCACCCTTCGTCCCTCCCTTTTCTCTCCCGCGGCCGCCTCCCAGTCTTCTCGCGACGTCCAGCCGGAGACTTGGAGGTTACACACGGCGAGTAAATCGATTCACCGCTCTCCAAACTAAATCGCACTCGTCGAAGATCCGAAGCAGAGACGGGAGACACGACCGTCCCCCGGCGAACGTGCGGCGCGACTCACTTGTTTCTTCTTTTCCTTCTTTCTTTTTCCTTTGACTCCTTTTATGTACTCCTGTTCTTCGCTCTTCCTTCGTTCCGGCCGCCGGTCTCTCGCGTTCTCGCGAAAACGACGCGATTACGAAGTAAACGTGCGGCGATAGGGGGTCAGGCTTCTCCGTGTTCTTTTCACTCAGCACCGCTGCTTCCGTTTTCTTCCCCCGCACACCTCTCTCTCTCTCTCTCTCTCTCTCTCTCTCTCTCCCTTCCGCTCTGCCTTCGCTCTCTGCCGTCTCTTCGTCTCTCTCTTTCTCGTACACGCGCGGCAAGGCAGCGCACTTCCTAATACGTCTGCTGTCTCTCTCTCGCTCGCACGAGAGCGACCGTTTTCTTCTTTCTCGCACTCACAGACGGAGAGGCGAAGGCCTGGTCGAAGCGGCGACACGCGCTCGTGAAATTTCGTGACTCCGCCGAGCAGCACGCGCCGTTCACCGCATCTCTCGTCGCATATATGATAGACGCGGACAAATTTCCTTCCCTCTCGCACCTTCTTGTCCTCCCTTCTCTCTTTCTTGTCGTCTTCTCTCTCGTTCTCTATCAATCAAGGAGGGGAAGATCTATCTCTCTCGTCTTCGCTGTCCTTCTCTTTCACGGCATAGCGCGCTTCGTTTATCGGAAGAAAGGAGGAAAAACTCATCTGGAAGATGGCCGCCGTCTGCCAGTCACCGATTTATCCCTCTCTCGCATAGCGCACTCTTTTGCGACGGGGACCACCGCGAGCCACCCGGGGAGACCGCGGGCTCACCGCGGTCACGATGCACCGGGTCGTTAACTGCGACACTGACAGACGGCGGAGGGGAGGGATTGGGGAACCGGGGGACTGGTACACGATCACACGATGATCACACGACGACGGCGACGACGACGACGACGACGATAATGACAACGACAACAATAACGACTACGACGATGGATACGACACACAATAAAAACACGATGACACGAAACGGAAATCGTAGGATGCCGGTAAACGCGCGGCGCGTCTCGCGTCGGCCGCACTCTCGCTCGCTGGCCCGACAGTATTCGTACTAAAAAGCTCACCTCGGTTGGAACCGTAACGCACTCTCTTCTCGATACACAGAAGCGCAAACACGGAGGCACTCACCGTGGATACACACACACATACACACGCACACACATATATACATACACACATACATACACCACGTAGCACGCGCGCGCGCGCGCACACACGCGGCCTCGTACGTGTATACACTATACACTATGCACTGCGCGTCAACGGCACGGCACGGAGCGGAGCGGAGCGGCGTGGAGCGGAATGGATTACGGAGCGGAGCGGCGACGAGATCAGACGAGACTCGACGGTGGTTCCGCGGAGGACGCGCGCGCGGAGACACACCAAGGGACTTTTAATTTAAAAAAAAAAAGGGGAAGAAAGGACGACGCGGCGCCGCGTCTCTCGCGGGCCTTTTACATATATATGTTTTCCTCTCCTCTCCTTCTTTTCTCTCTCTCACTCACTCGCACGCGCTCTCGTGAATCGTGAACGAGAGATCTCGCGGTCGAGTTCGCGCGCACGCGACCAACCTCGTACGCGACGACACCTTCGAGAATACCGCGTGACCGTCACGACTGTTTTTTGTTTTTTTTCACTGGCACTACTTTCACGACGACGACGGAATTTTAAGAATGACGACGGCGGCGACGGCAACGACGACGACGACGACAGTGACGTTGCCAGTCACACACCATGGCGTTCGCACGGCCTCCTCTGTCTCGCTCCCGCAAGCCGAGCGGCACCTTACGGCGCTTCGGCTATTATCGGTGAGCTACGATGTTTATTCGGCGGCGCATCGGCCGACCAGTCACGACTCGCGGCGAGATCATCCCCGGTTCTCGCTTTCGTTTCCCTACTAGCCGTCCCGTCCCGTACCGTGCCGTATTCGCTGTGCGATGCGGCATAATTTTAAGGCCGCGTTCACACCGAACTGAAATTTCGCCTCACGCGCTAATTATTGAACAAGTATTCAATAATTGAATAAGAATTCAGGCACAAACGCATAACTGTAGGTATAAATTATCGGTATTTAAAAGATCTTTACTGTATTGTGTCTCAATAAAAAAATAAATATCTATTATTTCTACCAATGTTGATTAACTTTGTGATTTCGGTTTAATTTATTTTTTATCTCCTTCTAATTCCTTGAATTAGAAAAAGTGATAAAAAGTAAATGAAATTGAAGATAATTTAAGGTCTATTGTTTCTTGAAAAACGTTCTGAACGAAAACAAATATAATTTGTTACATTTTAATTTATTGTATTTTAATAAAAAAAATAAATATTTATTATTTCTATCAATGTTGATTAACTTTGTGATTTTGGTTTAATTTACTTTTTATTTCTTTCTAATTCTTTGAATTAGAAAAAGTGATAAAAAGTAAATGAAATTGAAGATAATTTAAGGTCTATTGTTTCTTGAAAAACGTTCTGAACGAAAACAAATATAATTTGTTACATTTTAATTTATTATATCTTAATAAAAAAATAAATATTTATTATTTCTACCAATGTTGATTACCTTTGTGATTCCATTTAATTTACTTTTATTTCCTTCTAATTCCTTGAATTAGAAAAAAAGATAGAGTAAATTAAATGGAAGATAATTTATTAAGATCTATTCTTTCTTGAAAAATGTTCTGAACGAAAACAAACATAATGTGTTACATTTTAAATTATTGTATCAATGTAAACCAGTTCAAAATATTATTTGAAAAAATAGATTGATTTTAATTTCAGTTTTAATCTACTCTTAAACTTCTCCCACACAATTATTAAAACTAAAAGAAGATAGAAAGCATATTAAACGTTCAAAATTTTCTTTCAAAAAAGCAGACCTTAGATTAACTTTAATTTCAATTTATAATCTATTTTTCATCTAATTCCTAGAACTAGAAAGCGATAAAAAAATAAATGAAGCATTCAAAAATATTCTTTAAAAAGGATAGACCTCTACATTGGTAGAAATACACGATTAACATTAACGTCGTGCAAGAAGGACCACCTGAGAACACATTCAGAATTAGATATATTATTTCTTAATATTTTGGCGAATGTTGATACTACAGTCATAGGATATAATTACAGTATAATAAGTCGTTTTCCAGATCGTGTGACGCTCCGACTCCTTACATTTTTTTTGTAAGCTGTACAAACGCGTTTTATAAATATAGAAAACATATTCAATTATATTCAACTTGTGTAGGATGGAGAGAGAGGTTTTTTAAATAACTTCCCCTCGCGATAATATAACATCTAAAGCTGTGCTGATCGCTGAATTATTCTTTTTCTAACATCTTTTGTTTCAATCGTTGATAAATCAATTAAAATTCATGCTTTTGATACATAAATACAACAGCACGCGCGCCTTCGTGTATAATTCTATCGTAAAGAGAAAATCTTAATAACTATGAAGTATTAAAATTCTACAGTTTTGTGGAAAAAAAGACGCCGCTACAAAATATACTTTGTAATAAATAAAATGTACGTGTTATAAATAAAAATTTTAATTAAAAACATCTACGTACAAAGTGAGACTATACCTTTTCTATACAATAATCTTTAAAGAGAGCGCGAAGCAAAATTCATGGTCCACATAAATTCAAGTCATTCGAAAAGAAGATTGATAATTGTTCTTTGATGGCAATTGAAAAAACCGACATTTATCGAAGACGTTTATTTTATTAAACGTTTAATAAAATTATTAAATGTTCACAATAACGATTTTATTTATTAGCAGCTTGATCGTTTTGCATCGCGCCGCTTAATTACAAAATACATTTCGTACATCGATACTTTCTCTAAAAATGTACACGTTCCACATTTGGCACATTTTATATTTACGTAAATAAAGACATACCTCAAAATCGAATCTTCGGAGAATTCGAGTCGTAGATTAAACTAAATATCACAAAGATGCACTTATAACAAATTAAATAAACTAGACTGCCGTGTGAACTGTTTATTCTGAAAACAGTGGTAGGTATGTGGGTGCGAGTACAGATTTAAATGAGATAAAATTGTGAGATTAGATATTCTCTCGATCGCTTTCAAAATAAACAGCTCGCACAATTCTTACGTATAGCTTTCTATTAAATAACAGCTTAAGATAAAATTTAACATAAAATTTAACAGATCAACTTTAATTTAAGGTCTATTCTTTCTTGAAAAATGTTCTGAACGAAAACAAATATAATTTGTTACATTTTAATTTATTATATCTTAATAAAAAAATAAATATTTATTATTTCTACCAATGTTGATTACCTTTGTGATTCCATTTAATTTACTTTTATTTCCTTCTAATTCCTTGAATTAGAAAAAAAGATAGAGTAAATTAAATGGAAGATAATTTATTAAGATCTATTCTTTCTTGAAAAATGTTCTGAACGAAAACAAACATAATGTGTTACATTTTAAATTATTGTATCAATGTAAACCAGTTCAAAATATTATTTGAAAAAATAGATTGATTTTAATTTCAGTTTTAATCTACTCTTAAACTTCTCCCACACAATTATTAAAACTAAAAGAAGATAGAAAGCATATTAAACGTTCAAAATTTTCTTTCAAAAAAGCAGACCTTAGATTAACTTTAATTTCAATTTATAATCTATTTTTCATCTAATTCCTAGAACTAGAAAGCGATAAAAAAATAAATGAAGCATTCAAAAATATTCTTTAAAAAGGATAGACCTCTACATTGGTAGAAATACACGATTAACATTAACGTCGTGCAAGAAGGACCACCTGAGAACACATTCAGAATTAGATATATTATTTCTTAATATTTTGGCGAATGTTGATACTACAGTCATAGGATATAATTACAGTATAATAAGTCGTTTTCCAGATCGTGTGACGCTCCGACTCCTTACATTTTTTTTGTAAGCTGTACAAACGCGTTTTATAAATATAGAAAACATATTCAATTATATTCAACTTGTGTAGGATGGAGAGAGAGGTTTTTTAAATAACTTCCCCTCGCGATAATATAACATCTAAAGCTGTGCTGATCGCTGAATTATTCTTTTTCTAACATCTTTTGTTTCAATCGTTGATAAATCAATTAAAATTCATGCTTTTGATACATAAATACAACAGCACGCGCGCCTTCGTGTATAATTCTATCGTAAAGAGAAAATCTTAATAACTATGAAGTATTAAAATTCTACAGTTTTGTGGAAAAAAAGACGCCGCTACAAAATATACTTTGTAATAAATAAAATGTACGTGTTATAAATAAAAATTTTAATTAAAAACATCTACGTACAAAGTGAGACTATACCTTTTCTATACAATAATCTTTAAAGAGAGCGCGAAGCAAAATTCATGGTCCACATAAATTCAAGTCATTCGAAAAGAAGATTGATAATTGTTCTTTGATGGCAATTGAAAAAACCGACATTTATCGAAGACGTTTATTTTATTAAACGTTTAATAAAATTATTAAATGTTCACAATAACGATTTTATTTATTAGCAGCTTGATCGTTTTGCATCGCGCCGCTTAATTACAAAATACATTTCGTACATCGATACTTTCTCTAAAAATGTACACGTTCCACATTTGGCACATTTTATATTTACGTAAATAAAGACATACCTCAAAATCGAATCTTCGGAGAATTCGAGTCGTAGATTAAACTAAATATCACAAAGATGCACTTATAACAAATTAAATAAACTAGACTGCCGTGTGAACTGTTTATTCTGAAAACAGTGGTAGGTATGTGGGTGCGAGTACAGATTTAAATGAGATAAAATTGTGAGATTAGATATTCTCTCGATCGCTTTCAAAATAAACAGCTCGCACAATTCTTACGTATAGCTTTCTATTAAATAACAGCTTAAGATAAAATTTAACATAAAATTTAACAGATCAACTTCACTATCTGCAACAAAATCATCATTCAGCGCCAAATGTGGCCGTTTGAGACTCACTCGTTTAAAACACACAAAAAAAAAATAAAACGAGTATTAAGTACGATTAATCTTCTACAAAGAGGGGAATCGTAAAGTAATAATACTACTACGTAAACATTCTTCACGTAACTACAAATATCGTGGCGAAGAAAACCTTCTTACCTTAATCAGATATACGTATGTTATCGTAATGACTACGCTAGTAGCGTTATGAATGATCTACACGTGTGCTCTAAGCTTAATTGAATCGTAATTTCTGCTACGATTAACGGCAGCTCTTCATTCCACGAATGATCGTCCACGATCTTGATGGTAAAACTAACAATTTATTCCGACGGATATAAGGATACAATCGATTTAACAACTATCTATCATGATTTAGATCTTTCATTACCGAATCTATCGAATTACAAGGGATCGTCATGTTATACACGGAACTAATCGTACGGTGTAATCTCGACAATAAATGGAGGTAGCAATATTGTCAATAACAGGATTAGCCTTAGTGAAATGAATTATGGAACAATGTACAATGTTTATGTCTTGTCGGATATCGGCTGTCCCAGTTTCCGAACTTTCCGCCCATCCTCTACATGTAAATCCACTATTCACGACAGTACAAAATACTGAAACCCTGCTAGAAATTTGCCACGATCGATAACGCACGTTGTGACATATGTTAAGCATGTCATTTTTTCTCATATTCCTTTTATACGTTTAAAGAATGTACTCTTGCGGTCCAAGCAGTAAATGAGACTAAGATGTCGAAATATTACACAAAGCTCGGGCAAGAAATCATTATGACAATCGCGATGTACGTGTATTCTGCACTACTTTTTATGTACAAAGGATACAGGTACTTCTTAAGCGAGAATATCTCTATATATAAACGAAACCATATTATTGTACGTAATATAGATATGTGTAGAATAGTTCTTAGAAATAGGTAAGATTTGTGATAGAAAAAATGCTTTCTATTATTTAAGGTTTAAAGTTGATTAATTTTTCGAGCGTCGCTTAATTACGTGCAACATTGAAAAAATAGAATAAAAAACCACTTGCTACAGTTATATGTCTTTTTGTGACGAAATTATGTATCACATATCTTACATATATAAATCATATAGAAATTATATATACAATATTCAGCGAAAATTACAAAAACTTGTACTTAAATCAGCAATATATCAGCTTAGCTTCTAGAATTTGCCCGGCAGCTTAAAAAAAAATCTCTTTGCGAAACTGCATATCACATTAATACAGTCTGTTGTACGCAATTTTAATTTCGTACTTTATACTTTCTCTCGTTGAAATTAAAGTGCTTTAAAAAGGTCGGTCGTTTAACAAGCACGAGTCTTGCAAGAAATCCTTTGTTTCAGTTTTTACGTATCTTTATCACACAACTTTGTCCGACTCTTACATTTTTAGCTTCGATCACTCGCCATTGTTTTTCATTGGCATACGTTTCCGAATTAATCAAGATCTACAGTAAACTCCGCGTTATTAGTAGTAGAGATATTCATCTCCTCGTCTTCGACAGACTCTTTGTCTGTGACGCTGGATACTGTGTGATGGTTGTTTGTCGTTTGATTATCAATCTTTGCTTCATCGACCGGTTGAACTGTCGTTAATGTGGTCCACCAATTTGAGAATGCCCCTTTCGCTTGCGACAGTGCTCCCCCTTGTAAATTGTTAGTGCCAAGAATAATATTTCTATGCGTACACACACGCGAGTCTGATCGCATCAGACGTCAAGCGAAATTAAATTGGACATCTAATTTAATATTCCAAATTATGGATCTTTTTTATATAATAATTACATTCAAAACTGTACATGTAAATATAGAACATAATAAATCTGAAGAGATACGTATATCATTTTTCAAATACGTATTAATATGCAGTTTACGAAATATTCGTATTTAGAAATTGACAATACATTTGCACTACAAATGCATTATTATCCGGCTTACATTTAAATAAATAAATTATGCAACCTTACCTACGGCTTTTCCAGTGGTAGCCACTGCGCGTCCAGTCGTTGCCATTGCCTGATTCAACTTTCTACCGCTTTCTGTATTTTGCATCGTGCTGGAACAATGAGGTTTTTATTTTTTTAAATATTGTGCTCTTAATTAAAATTAAATATAGTGATGCAGGAAAACAATGGAATGAATTCATTCTATTTTTTGTTCCTTGCACTATAAATCTATATTTCATATGTGAAATTTAACTTACTGTGATAACCGTAATTTCATATCTTGCACCGATAACTGACCAGCGAATGGGTGCCCAGGTTCTATATTGTGTATCTCTGATTTGTTCGCAGTGTACCACGTTTTATAATTATTTGTAGTGCGCCACGCGGACATGAATGCTGCGTTGTAATGATCCGACTGACGAGTATCCTGTTGCATGGAAGTACGCAGCATACTCAACAGATACACCCGGAACTGTGTTCTGATCCATTCGTCGCCACCCTCCCATCCCACCCCGTCCAGAAAAATATCCTTCCGAGGCTCGGCTACATGCCTTACGACGTAATCGGCAAATCTCAAGTCCTCCGTGGTGAGATGCAGCTGCCGCCTCAGCTCGGGATCGGTCGCCTCTATCCGCGTATTTTCAATCTTTTGTGAAGTGTAAGCGATTATAAATCAAACCATTTATATTTGAATATACATTTAATATTATTTAGATTACCTCGACTAGCACATCGATGAGTTGCTTCTTTTGTTTAAACAGTACATTTGTGGCACCTACTATATATCCTCTAACATTAACATCCCCCAAGAGATCCAAATAGGGCAAAGATAGGTAAGGTAAGCAGAGATATCCCTAGAACAATTATATATTTATACAATATTTAAAATGTTCGAAATGCAATATGCAAAATTTTTATAAAAAAGTGGAATGATATATCCATAGTGAATACATCATGTATCATTACCTTTGTAAATAATTCCAAAGGTAGGCCGCATAACTCTGGATTAATGTGCGCGATTTGCGTAATATTATTCGTTAATCTCGCATCAGAAAGCGCATCGCTACTCGTGTCACGAGGTAAACTATTATCTGTGTCACCAGTGCTTAATGTGATAGCGTTCACACTGTGTACCCTATGTACGTTATCGTTCGGCTTCGGCGAATATTTCGAATTGCTTTCCTCTAGGTAAGATTCGGTGCATTCCTGTGCCGATTCTATCTCGATAACTTTCATATTCAGATTTTCATTGTCGTTGTTATTCTTCTGTAAGGTTACATGCTGCAAACCGTCCAAGCATTTGCCCTCCATCGATTCCATAGTTTTGTTGTCGTTAATGCACAAGGAGTTTCTATTGCTGTTATCGTTGCATTGCTCGTGACTCGTATTCGATATATTATCTTTGACAATATGAGTGGATGACAAGTTGGAATCGTCGACATTATTCGACATTTCTTCTTCATCAAAAGTCGGAATCGGAGACATCGGCCTGGATGGTCTGTAGCATTTTATTTATTAGATTGCTATTAACATTGATATGTTTACTAAAAAAAAAAAAATTAAAATATTTCCATAGTACCTCACACATGCAGCTTGTTGGAGACCATGTTCGATCATGTCTGGGAACAGCGACAATAGAGTCAATATCGTGGCGCACAGTGGCTGTACAGGCGATTGATAAAAAACTATCCTTTTTTCAAGCAGGAGTAATTTAAACAAGAGCAACACTTTGTGACGGAACTGTAATATAAAATCTCTCGCAGATAAACCTGTAAATAATCGATATATATATATAATACAGATGATAATTATTAAACACAGAAATGTATTGATAGACAATTACCAACAAAGATTTGCGGCGGTATCTGACTTTCGCCGCTCATACATGAATTAAGATGATGATAGGTATCCTCCAGTAAGGACACTTTACTAAAATCCCCTTCTTCGAAATATGCATGTGTTATCAAGGCCATTTTTACTTGAATATGTCCATACAGAGGCAAAGTACTTAGCACGCAAACCGACTTTTGAACAGTGCCTCTCGTTATATCAGACGTGCGATTTTTTAATTTCTGCAAACACAGTAATGTTCTATTTTACATTTATTCAGAATTAAAACTTGTATATGATCTTGTAGGAATGTCTTAAACTAAACACATCCAGAAGACGTCTCTACGTCCTATACGGACGTTCATAGGATGTCCATAGGATGTCAAGTATTAAAACTGTCTAGGTATTGAAATACCAAAAAAATACTTTTATATACCTCCACAGGTATTTGGCGGAAACATGAAATGCCATATATCGTTCGTTTCGGATCATTCAGACTAGGTAAGTGAAAATAGACCGTGTCCTCGTCGTAGTTGTGAGAACCGTCGGGTAGAGCGAGAGTGGGCAGATACTTCCAACCCAACGGGCATTCATTAGGCGCACCAGGTACCAAAGGTGGAAATGAGTATTCGACCTAAAAGGTGACATTACGTTAAGACGCGTTGGATGTGATTGGAAACGCGCGGAGCGTCGATGTAACGAGGAGGAAGGTTAATCTGGCCTGTCATTCTACCTGGCAGCCTTTCTTGTGGTGAAACCCGACGACGATGACGTGAAGAATCGGCCCGCTCGATTCCGCCATCCTTACGGCTCCGGTGGTGACAACGACGCGGCACTTCTGGCAGCTGGAATACCTATTTCCACGGGCAACTCGCTCGCATCATTTCAAAACCGCGAGAAATATCTGTCGAGCCAAATGAGCTGATAGCGGCAGACATGCGATTTGACATGCGCCATGACGCATATGAACATGTGTCGACTGAGCGTTCTGCGCACACATACACACACACACACACACACACACACACACATATGTAGATATATACGCACGCGTAGAACGTTATCATCAGTTATCATGAACGGTTACTACACAATAAATTTATCTTTGATATAATTCGGAATTGAGAAATTCTTCACACGAGATAATTACATCCACACATCAATCCACGTCTAGACATTCGTGAGTCATGACTCAATAATGCTTAATAACTATTCAAGAAGGTTCAAGAAGGCACTTCGGTGTAGTAACGTTCAAAAAAATTTAAACAATGAGTGCCTCACGGCACAAAAATTTGGGTAATTGAAATATGTTTTTTATAAACTTATCAGTACAAACAATTCAATAAATTATACATATATTTGCGCTTTTCTAAACAATTCAACATAAAAAATTGTAAAATAGCGTTTTCCTCTTTTACATCTATATCACATTTATATTGAAATTGAAGTCAATGAAAGGTATCTCTGTTTAAAAGTATCTTTGATTTAATAACAAAATGATTCACATATCGCAATACAATTGTTACGTGTGTATATAATAATAATGTGTATATATACAAGTTCTTTTATTACACAATCCAAAGATACTTATTACACAATCCACGTTAGATACTTTCAGTTATCAGTTATTATACAAGTTTACAAACTGAAGCAATTCATTTTCTTTGTAACAAATCCACGCTTCCATCCCATTATATCTGAATTGCAATTTCGTTTTATAAATATATAGAAAAAAAATATATAGAAAAATAATTATACCGTGCATGTACATACATACAAGTATATATACATATATAAACATAAATATAATTATTTTCCTATTTTTTTTCTATTTTTCGATCTGTCACGTAAGAGAGCACCAACAGAATGCATTGACATTTCGTTTTCATTCGAATAAGTCCATTTTCTCTTGAAATCCTTGCTAGGCTGCGTCTACGCACGATGACAATTCGCAGGACGCAGCTCCGAGAATATCTTGTTCGCTCTAGTTGGGAGCGCATTATTCTATGTCATTGGCCTCATAGCCGTTCTCCTTCCCCATGGCAGTGAGTAGGAAGGAGAGGAAGAAGATGGGTGGAAAGAGTCAGTCGGAAGACGCGCTACCTGCGTACATTGAAGCCCCGGGTACCATCCGGGCCGGCAGGCATACGAACGACGTTGCTAGGAAAATTGTTGCCATTCGGCGTGCTCGATTTTGCCTGAATTCTGTTAATCTCCTGCATCGTCTTCTCTTCTGGACTCTTCTCTTCTCCCAGGATCCTCCTGCGTGCTTCTGCATATTCTTGCTCCCGCTAAGACAATTCGTTACATTCTCATACGTTCGACAGTACAGTTTTATGGACAAATTAAGGATTTTCCAGCAAGAAACTCTGATGATTGACAATATAACATAGAATCATTATATCTTGGTTATTTGCAACGTTAAATAAAAATCAAATGATTCACTGTAGAGATTCTATAACAGAGTCTGGCCACAATTTTATCAAAACAAAAAGTAAGAAAGAAGGATATATATTGTCTCTTTTTGTACATGCTATTTTATTCTAAATATTATTTTATTTCTAATTTAATTACTGAAGTTAACAAAAATGATGGGCCAATAAAAAATTTGTGGCTAGAGTCTGTTATAGAGTCTCCAATTCATTGTGTTACACTGTGTCTTTAACGAATTCACTTGCATTATACTAACCCATACTAAGCTGCTATACATTAAATTAACCAAGTTAAATGTAAAAGTATTTATGTATATAAATATTTTAAACGATTAAATACTCAATAATGATATCATTGCATTATTTAACAGAAGGCACATATATTATTTTATTGTCAAAGTTGATTATATTATTTCACTTAGATTTATATTATACAAAGCATTTATATTATACAAAGCAGTTTTTAATGTGTACTAATAGATGATGCTTTCCAGCAAGAGACACAGATGACACAGTATAACACAATAAATTATTACACATCCTTGGATACTTTTCATTTGGTGACAAATGGAAAGTCATTCTATCTTTGTTACTTTTTGAATGTCGAAAAAGATGATGTTTGTGTCACTGAATGGAAAACATTCCTTGTTCGCAAATATTAAACAAAGATAATATAAATAATTCACAGTATTTTGATGTATTATTGTGTCTCTTACTAAAGCACTTCTAATGTAATGAAGTAATCGAATTCACCATGTGTATCTCTTGCTGGTAAGCATCCTAAATTACATACCTGTTTAAGAGACTTAATAGGTTGTTTAGGTTTTTCATCGTTCAATGGACCATCACCGCTACCCCGTGAATCTGCAGTAGGTCTCTTTAATATCTTTACCATAGGTTTTGGAGGTACGTATTGAGATCTAAGGCCATCTTCCCCTAATATAATCATCCTTGTATTGGCATCGTTACTGGTTCTATATCCAAAATATTGTTAAATACATAAACTGTACATTGTACATTATAAATATTTTCTTCAGAAAGATTTAAATGACTTAAAAGCATGAAGGAGAAACAAATTCAAGAACATTCACCTAAACCTACCTAGAAGATTCTATTTCTTCCTCCACTGTGTTCAACCGAAGAGCTTCCAGTTTTTTGTCAAGTGCCTAAAAACCATCAGAATTTTCATCTCTCTTCTATATATCATATAATGATAAATAATTTCTATGAACGAGATCGAACGGGAGTGAAAAGAAATTTTAGGAAAAGAATTTTGTACAAAAACGTGTCCTTATGGCAGCATAAAGTACTACGATTAACTCGTGTGAATCAATCTATAAATTAAGGATCGCGATGTAAAAACAACGAAGAATACAAGCGCGATAGTCGGGATGCTCCAAAGCGAGAAAGCGCGAAACGACAAACCGCGGAAAGTCTTCTCATCGTCGACGGAAACTCCGGAGCTTGAAAGAGGTTATAGGTTAACACAAGACCGTTCGGTCTTACACTCCGATTTGAAAAACGAAATTCTGAGATGTGTCTTACTCCAGATTCCTCAATCTGCTCCCAGCTTTCGAGAACTTCGTCCATGGCCCGGATGCGTCGCGAATTTCCGCAGAAATTTTTCCCGTAACTCGCGTGCAGCGTGCGAATTGTGGTGTGCTGCGAGGACTGGAGTACTGGAGTGGAGATTTGGAGAACAGCACACCCGTGGTCGGATTTCTGGGGACGTTGTTGGGGACGGTGCTGCCCTGCGTCGCGATTGGCACTCAAATAAGCAGAATTGGCAGTTCATTGGAAACCTTCGACTCTCATTGAGCAATTCCATTGAATTCCACGAGCTCGGAGTTGCTCCAAAATGCTTCAGAATTCACTACGAGGCGAACCCGTCGACCGGAGATTCGTGAGGCCGAAACCGCGTTAACGGAAATAAATGATTTTTCGGGGTGATCAGGATTTGGAAAAATCTTTACTTTATTTCTATCAGTGTAGACAAACTTTAACTTAATTCTTCGAACTGGAAAAAGGTAAAAAGTAAGTTATAAACTAAGATTAAAGTTAATCTATATTAACAACCTAGAACTCATAGGAGTCTCCTGGAAACTCCCGTTGGGCGACCAATAAGCGTGTTGCATGATGGACGAATTCGTTCCATATCCATGTGGGACTCAGCTCGGTCGGTGCTTTGACCACACCGTACTTTGCCTGACTTTGCACGAGGATTAGTTGACGTTTGATTGGACTCCATGTCGGGTCGGGTGTCAGCTTTTTAACGTCAGATTCTGAAGCCGCATGATGAACCGTACAATATCGGCGTGATACCGGATTACACAGTGTGGTTCTACTTCTGATTTGAGAAAAGTATCTCAGAGTGGAAAATATGACGGAGATAGAATGGTGAGAAAATTTATTTTCGTTCAAGTGTCTATTATTTCTGTCTGCAGAACATAAACAGTATTATTACATCGATATTGTTATTCTTCAACAATATAATTATAAGATGACACATGTTGTACATAACATGTTGTTACATTGTTAAGCACTCTCTAAATTCTTTGGAGTGGAATCTCACTCTAAAAAGTGAAAATTGAACCTGTCTTAAGAAGTAGTACTTCAATTTTCAATCTTTAAGAATGAGATTTTATTATTTAGAGTACAAGACTCATTCTGAGAATTTTAGATAATAGAATATTATCCGCTTTTTATTCTTAGAATTTTCTTTCTCGCTTTCATCAAACATATATCTATCTCACTTCAAGCTCCAAAAATGTAATTTTGTCATAGCAAATATACCTTTTGGTTGCTTTCCCTTTAGTGACACAGTCGACACAAACATGACTCTATCCTTAAATTGTTGGCATTCAATGAATAATAAAGATGATATATGTGTCGATATTATATCTCCTAAAAGAAAAGCAGCCTTCAACATTGATATAATGTTATATATTGTTTAGTTTGTTTTCCAGATGATACTATTATTGTAATAATAAGATTTTCTTCTAACATAAGAAAATGATATTATACAAAAAAGAAATTTTCTTGCAGGATATCGAAACCCATGGAATATGGGATTGTAAAGTTTGCATACCTGGAAGAAGCTATGGAGCATCCTTTAAAACCAGTTGTAATCACTGTAAGAAATAGCTGTTACTGGAATACCATTTTATAAATAGATTTATTCGCGTTATTTGTACTTTTTGTACTCAGTAACTTCGCTTTTTCTCTCTTTAATGTCAGAATATGTATTTATCTCATTTTAAATACAAACATTTTTGGAGATTTTAAACACGAACAGATCTAATGTTTCAATTTCTATCTCGTATTCTATCTTGTATGAACAATAAATTTTGATAGAAAATTTTTTACTCTTATATAGCTAATCGATGGACGTAGCGCAGCTAGACGAAGTGCATTGCGGAGTACAAGTACCAGTTCCTCCACTGGAACACCTACACCAACACACGCATCGATTCCTGCAAATCTATTGAGTGATCCATTGTTGAATCATCCTTCCCTAGACGGTTCTGATCCTCTTACACAATTTGCTCGAGAAGAATTGGATCCTCTCTCTAAAATGGCTGCAGATGAAGTAATACATTTATTTAGATTTAGTTACGTTTTTATTATTTTTATAACTTAAGTTTATATTATCTGCGTCATAGTGGGATTATTCTAATGTTGCACCTGCGGGTAAAAAATCAAAGGACACAGCAGAGGAATTGGTAGAACCATGGTCTGTTAGACGTTCCGCTATACTGAGTAAATATACCACCTCTGAAAAATTATCGATTGTCACCAGTTTCTTACCAGGTGGTGAAAAAGGTATCTTTTTAAAAAGATTATTAATTTAATTTGTGAAGGAATATTAAAATACAGTATCATTTATTTTAAATTGCTTATTGATTAATAACTTTTTAAATTGCTGCAATGTTGCTTCGTCACAGTTGTAGTGAAAGTTCAGCCGAGTGGGCCAATGGTCGACAAGGTAAAAACGCGACTTGAACAATTAGACGATTTTGAGGAAGGTTCTGTTCGGCAAATGTTGGACTTGTCGCAACAACAATACACTGCACGAATCGAACAATTAAACAACGAACTAGTACAAGCATGGCATTCCGACCAAAGAGTAAAAGCGCTCAAAATTGCAATACAGGTTTTGACACATTTATCAGCTTTTATAAGAGAACTTGGAACAAAAGAACTTACGATTTAGGAATTAATGTTAAATTATTTCAGTGTGCCAAATTATTAGTAGATATATCCGTAATGGCTTTTTATCCGAGCAAGTTTGTTCTCATCACAGATATTTTGGATATCTTTGGAAAACTTGTGTATGAGAGATTGAAAATGAAGGCTGAGTATTACAAGTAATTATTATATTATATAAGAAAACTCTTATTTTTTAATTGCATGTAGTTTATATTTTTTTTTATCGAGCAATTACAAACGTTATTTATAGTATTGATATTAATATTTTTTTCTTAGACCAGGAAGTAAAGTACCCACGAGTTTGCCTGATAATTTTACACCCGACATGGTTCCTGAGAACGCGAAGGAGACGTGTCGGAATTGGTTTTACAAGATAGCTTCAATACGGGAACTAGTACCGCGTCTTTATGTAGAAATGGCAATAATAAAATCTTACAGTTTTCTAACGACTAGGTATGACTTTCGTCACTATATTCGTAATGTTGTAATAATATGATGATTGAAATATTAAAGTAATATTTTTCATTTTAGTGAATTTAATACTGCTTTATTACGTATAACTCGTATGATAAGAGGTATCGGAAATCCATTGATAGCGGTTTACGCGAGATGTTATTTATGTCGTGTGGGATTGGCGTTGAACAAAACATCAGACTTCGAATTTGTGAGAGAAAACCTGTATGACTTTCTTTTTACGTATCAGCAGCTATTTGGGATCGCTGTGAGAAACGAAATAGTGAAGCAAAATGTTACCCTTCATTCGTATCTTAATTTATATTCGCCAGCTTTGGATTGGATCGTACAGGTTTTAGTGGCGACATCGCCCGAGAGCCTTTTCGAAGAGGTTTTATCTCGTTGTAAAAAACAAGAGAACGGGTAAATATATTTTAAACGTATATTTTTAATTTATCTTTAATTTTTAACTTTTATCTAATCGATGTGTATATGTTTTCAGATCATTATTATTAAATACAGTGTTGACTGCATTTAAACCTACTTATATTGCAGCCCGTGCTATGGATTTTGTGAATTTAATAGTAGCGAGTGAAGACGATGGTATTGAGATTTAAAAAATTGAAGTCGAGAATATAGTAACATTTTTAAGTTACGTTTTCTCTTTTTAACATAATAGGATATCCTCAATACCTCTTATATCGGAGTTTGGGAGAATGTCTTGTACGAGAATCTCCGCCGAAAGAAGACTGTCAATCGGTGCTTAATGTGATATGGAAGTACATAACGGACCTCACAGATCCCAACAAATTCATGCATTGCGTCGAGATTTGGATTCAATTCACTGTTATACACTTTTCTGTAAGTTATATTTGCACAAATAATATTTAATTATACTTTATATGAAATTAAATTATTATTGTACATATTATGTTTATAGGTAATTGAATTAAATTTATTTTTCGGCAAAGTAATAGATCGGCTACGACCAAACAAAGCTTTCGAAAATTATTATTCACAATTGCAGAATATTATTGAGAAGATAGTTGCCCACACACAAGATTTTGAATCATTGCTTGCTATGGTAACTATCCGCGCTATTATAACGCACATATTATTCATATTTATTCACGTAATTTTAAGACGTTCGATCTGTTACAAATTATTTGACGTTTTGTAGGACAATTTTTTACCTCTAATCGATTTGTTTCACAAGGAAAGTGTTAAGGTTGAAGTTTGTAAAACTGTCATAGAAGGATTGAGTGTGCAAAACGGACCTATTACGGATCCTATTATTATAAACGCTCTGATGTTTATTGCGAGAATAATGCACGATTCTGTTAGGTACATCAATTTAATTTCACGATTAAAGTTTATCTTTTGATCTCTAAAAAACAAATCATTGCAGTGCTCTAACCGTCGAAGATGAGAAACGACAGATCGGACAATTAATATGCGGACTAGTGCAACGAGTAGATTATGGTCGCGATTTTGAGAAGCAGCTTAGTTTTTACGTAGAGGCCAGGGCAGCATTTCCTAATCTTGATAGCGTTCATATACAACTTGTGCAAGTATGTGATACATATATGTTTTACTTGATAATACATAAATGATTTTTTCTTTTGTTGATATATAAAAAAAAAGATTTAGCGGTAATAAAGTCTTTTTTTATTTGCGCTTAGTGCGTTAATAGATTATCAGTTGATACTAGGAAGATAGTACGTGGTCATCACACGAGAAGAACGTCAGCGTTTGTACGTGCCTGTGCTGCATTCTGTTTCATTACTATACCATCGTTAACTCTAGTCCATACACGCCTTCAATTATATCTACTGTCTGGACAGGTTGCCCTTTTAAATCAATGTCTAGGCCAAGGTGTAAATTGAGTTAATTTTTATTTTAACATTAACACATTTTTTTTTTTTCATTAATTTATATACGTAAATTGGCATTTTTCAGCCGATGCTTGCTTTAAAGCTGCTTTGAGTTTAGTTCCGGAAATGCCGAAAACCATCGATATCGATGGAAGACAGAAAAGCTCGCAGCCATATTTGCTCTCATACTTATCGAATTTCTTGTCAACATTGTTAGTAGTTCCTGTAAGTATATTGATATACACTATGTTTTTAATTTTATGATTTTAAGATTGTTCTATATTAGGATAGCCCAGAGCATGGCGTCCTATATCTGATGAGAGGCTTGCTCAATGCGGTTCAACGTTGCTTTGAGGAGAATACCTCAACCAAACCATATTTATATTTACGTGTACTCGATCTTCTTTCAACAGTAGCGCAAGAAAATTATCCGTATCATATCGATAAGGTATTTAATGCTTTTGTGCATATTTGAAAGAGCAAATAAATAACTGTCATATTTTCGATACTTTAAAATTAGAGAAATTAATTATAATCTCTAAAATTTTTATGTCACATGGCATTTCAGGTTGACTCAAATGATAAATTATATGGATCGGATCAGAAATTTATCGGTGAAGTCAATAAAATATGTTCAAAAATCGTTGAGGAAATCTTAGGCTATCTCAAGTATCTTGGATCCACCGAGCAATTCGATAAACAATCAGCTCTGGCACTCGAACTGTTTAATTGTTTTATTATTCGTGCAGATTTACGAGACACTGCATTAGCAAACATGGCTGTAAATTTGTGGCACTTATCACAACGACACGGTTCGGTGGATTCTAAAGTGACGGTAAATATTTGGAATAATCAAGATTTAGATTTTTTTATACATTGTTTTGCTTTTAAAATCTTTATTTCGGATATCCTTTTCAGATGAAGACAAAGGCTTACATGACACAAAAGAGTCATCACCGAGAATATGAACATTTTGCTGAAATACTGAAGAAAATGTCGAGATGAGTGACATTGAGACTTGATAACAATAAGGATCTAGTTTAAACATTTTTTATTGGCAGTTTTGGAAGACATTTTGTAATTATGCAATAATTTGTCTGATTATATCAATGAAGCCAAAATTAACAAATAATAATAAAAATATATAAGAAGATAATAAAAAAAAGATAAAACAGAATATAAATTATAACAATTAATTGTTACAAGTTAATATATAATATTATTAGTTAATATACAAGTATTGTATCATGCAATATACAAGTATTGTATATTACATATTAATAATTGTGTATTGTATATTACAAATTAGTATACAATATACAATTGATTGTTAAGCATCATTTTATACTATATTTTTTCAAATATAGCAAATGCTGCTCAATATATGAAATGTATAAATAATCGATGTAGAAAGAATTTCTACTCAATAAAAACATTATTGTTCTAAATTTGTTAAAGAATACATTTATATCATAACTTTTTTTGAATATTTTCTAGTTTGTATCGAACTATTCATATATACTTACAACTTATGAGACAATCAAATATTGTATATTACATCATTTAGTTTGTCATATTGCATTATTCATTAATTCACCACTTATCATAAATTCTTCGTAACATATCTTTATAATGTAACTGCCATAGAAAAATAATGATTATTTATAGACTTCATAAATCACACGATATATCTCCGATGAGTACTTCAATATGGAAGACATCTGATTTGGAAGACACAAGATATTGTCAAGATGATTTTTATTTTTTTAAAATAGAGCGAAGCGTATCCAGAAATATATCGGCATGATGCTCTGTGAAGGTCAACGCAGGCCTCAGCCGCACAGCCTGGCTGCCGCAGCCACCTGTCTGAATACCTAACAAGAACAGAGGAAAATACGAACATTGAAGATATTCTTAGCACTCACATTTTACGTTACAACATTATCTTACCTTTCGTTGCAAGTTTCTTGATGATGCTATCTCGCGCTTCAGACGAGGGGCAATTAAATGCTATGAAAGTACCACGTCCGCGCACTGCACTAATTACATTGGTATGTTCCTTTTGCATATCCATCAAATGTTTTAACAGATAATTGCCCACGCACGTAACTCTATCCAAAAGATTCTCTTTTTTAATCGTTTTTATAATCGTCTCGAGCAGGATCACTTTGCTGGGATCGCCCATCCAAGTATTGAACACACGATATGACAGTTTCGGTCTGCGTGCAGGTAATTATACGTTAATACTTAAAACATGATTTTATATTATTTTATCATTGAAAAAAAAAAGATTTACTTCAGATCCTCCGAATGATAATAACCGCCTAATTGCATTTTCTTGCTGAAAGTCATTATGTCGGGTGGAGTATCTAAATTAAAGTGCTCGTGGCACCACATTTTTCCCGTTGGTCCGCCACCGGTTTGCACTTCGTCGACAAGTAACGCGGCTCCATACTGAAATATTTTAACATGAGATTGCAATATATCTTTTGATAACGTAAGATAATTACCTTGCATGTTATGCCTTACCTTTCGTATCAAGCGTTGAAGTTCCTGAAAGAATTCTGGGGATGCGTGATTGTCGCCGCCTTCTGCTTGAATAGGTTCAATTATCACACCAGCCACTGGTATTTTCTTTTCGTTTTTGTACTTCTCAAATAATTCCTCGACCTAAAATATCAAGATTTTTTAATTTTCTTATGCGAAACATTTAAAGAGGTATTTAACACTAGAAATACCAAATAATATTATTATAATATTATTATTGATCATTTCTATTTTTTAAATTAATATTATATTTTTTGTGTAAAAGACAGAATCCAAAGTCTTGACTTTTCAGTAATTATGTTTTTGATAATGAAACACTTAGTTTTCCATCACTTTCTTAATTTTCCTATTAATTTATTTGCTCCTTTATTTTCCTAATTAATTTATTTGCTTGATCCTTTTAATAAGTGAGAAATATTAATTCTTCTGGTGTCACAATGTACAATAAAGATTTGACGATATACCTCTGCGAGGCAACGCTTATCTTCCTGCTTGTTTTCTCGCACGTTTTCTTCTAAAGGATATTTGTACTCTGGAAAGGAGGCGATAGGCCAGTCGAAAGCTGGTATATCCATCTTGTGAATGTACTTGCTGTGAGTCGTTGAGAGACAACCTAAGGTTCTTCCATGAAAGCTACCTATCGATATTAAATATTTCATAAAGATTCCTAATTGGAATGAAACTTGTTTTCATTCGAACAAATGACTGACCTTTAAAGGACATAATAGAGTATCGCGGTGAGCCAGGGATTTGGTTCATCATACACGATTCTATCTCTTCCTTCGTGAACGGTTTGCCTTGCCTTTGTTTCTCGGCGTACCAGATAAAAATGTTTTTAAAAGCATTCTCATTAGAACAAGAACCGCACATCATTGTCGTAATGTGTGATAATCCCGGTGGTGCTAACTGTCCAAAATAACAATTTTTTTCAATTACGTCAAGATAAAAGACGATACAGGAAATGAATTATAGTTTCAGCATATATCTGTTTACCTCTTTCTTAAGTAGAACATCTCTTAATCTATTAGGCCAGTCTTTTCCTGGAAAGACACCTAAAGCAGGTCTATTCACTATAATTCTCTGAAAAGAATCATAATCGTTAATTAATTATTTTTCATACAACTTGAACACCGTCTTCGTAAAGTAAAATAATTTATATGAAGGTATATCAAGAATATTCGATTATTATAATAGAATTTCTTTTCAATACTGTATACTTAAAGTATAAGTGATCTTGTAGAGGAAGTTAGCATGCAAATTCCATATATGAAAAAAATATACGGTACTCCGTGATGGTGTGCTTTTATACACTCACTTGATTAACGGGATCGGCGAGAGCCTCCAGCATCGCCGGATGATTGTACCCTAGAGGCATTGATGAGATTTGCATATAAACGTCCAGCAACACATTCCCATCAACGTCAATTATGTAATTACCGGCGGATTTTTCATAGTCTGCGAAGAATTGTACGGAAGACGCTTGCTGAAGTCACAGATTTCAACATTGTAAATCCATTTCGTCTCTGGTTTATAAAATATTTATAAAAGATTTGACATTATTACTCATATGTGTACATTACTCTTATGTGTACATTTAAGTCTACATATAGTATAATTCTATATGATAAGTATATATGATAAGTATTCTATATGATAAGTATAGATAAGATAGTTCAAGTTATGTAGTACAAGCTACTACATAACTTGAACTATTGGATTGAAATTAGGCAAAGCGTTCAAAATATCATCGCGGATAGCAAACGACTAAATTGATGAATTAAACAAAATATCGTGCCATGATGTCACCCAAAGAATCAAGAGGGTCTGACGTACTTGTATCGAACTTAATTCTTGTAGCAAGCTGCGCGATCGAGGGCCTGGTATTTCGGTCATAAGTACCGGCCCTTCAGGTTCCCTCGGCATCGAACCGGTTAAGCATCTCTTCCACGTAGTAATGCCTGCATGACAATATTACATTTATATTTGAACAAGTATTTCTACGTGCAAATTTCTACATTTTATTTAAATATACAGGCTGTCCCGAAATTCAGAAAATCAAAATATCACGGCAAAAAGATTCTAAAAAAAATTTAAAGGTATTATCAAAATGCCTTACATTTTTTTGTATGCCATAGTCTTTAGTTATCGCGCTGAGTCAGGCTGATGAGTCAGATGAGATAAACAGCCGTTTAACCATAATATTTAATTGATTTATGATTTGAAAATCTTTATATCTCAAAAACTACTGCTCGAAAAATGGTAAACAATTTATATTTTATATTTTATATTTTATATTTTTGGAATTTTCTTACTGTGAATTTTGATTCGTAAATTTGGAGACATTTTGTATATTTACTTTACAAAAAATACATATATGTGTATATTACACATATAAATTTTTGTGCGCTTTTGGATTTTATTGACATATCTACACCCGAGCAGAAAAACAACTTAACTCGCTAAATTGTTCTACAACTCTGATGATCAGTTCTATTGACGGTAGTTAAGGATGATTGCTTGATACAGTGTGATTTTATGTATTTGAACCCCTCATAAATCACTATGTTGCAATGACGTGGCATAAAAGCAAACGCACAAAAAGTATGAATAAAGAAAACAGAGATTGTAACAAGGAGATTGTGTTAAAAACAATTTGTATCTCTAGACATTGAAATCAGAATTAAAAGATAAAATTCTCATTTAATGATATCTGATTATAAGATATGATAAACTTTTGTGATTTTGATTGAAATAACATGTTTGAATGATGAGCTCTCCTATCTTAAATATCAGATCGTCTATTTGATGTCTGAGACATCTTTACATCACGATCTTTATATCTATTGACATAGAATTTAATTTAATCTAATATATGTGAAGTAATATAAAGTTGACAATGCTTATTTTTTGTTCCAAAAAATTTTCTACTTTTTTAAATCAAGAATTAGTTGTTTAAAATTAAAAGAGATTATAACGAATATCCTCTTTGGATTGTATACATCTCGTTGATACTTTATATTTAATTTACTTTGTCACACTGAAAAAATTCAAAATGACCTAAAATATTTATTACCTAATACTAATTCATATTAATACTATTTATACATATTAATATTATTTTATTGTTATCCATTTTATCAAGATTCAAAAATATCGTTTACACAAAGCTGTGTCGTTAACACAAAACTGTGTTTTCTAAAAAGTCGATTTAAAATTAGCATTACAACGTTCAATATTATGTCAAAAATAAACATTCTTTTTTCCTGTTATTTAAGATTTTGAATAAGATTGATTTAATTAACCTTTTGAATGAAATTAAATCAATTAAATTTAACAGAAGAATTAATTTTTTTAATAAAGATATATATATATGTGTTAAAAGTATCTATCAAAAATACATTGTGAGAAAGTTATAATATTAATTTCTATTTTAATTCACTACTTTTTGCTTTCTGCGATCGCTGCTCTGTGTAGGGATTTAAGGTTCGCGGGGCGGCGAAGCAGCTGGAGCCAGAATGAATTTATCGATTTTCTTACGGTCCACGCAGCATCCGCGATAGAAGAGCGGCGTGCTCGAGGATAGATTCTCGTCGCCCATTATGTGAATTATACGAATCTGAAGAGGAATGAAGCAGTATAAATACCGTTTAGCAGCTGTCGGAGCGAGATCCGCCCACTCAACGCACGATGATACTTGTTAACAAGCATTTCCGTTTGAGACGAGAGCACAGATACAAGGGCTACTCAGCAACGTCGTCTCTGCCGAAGGGATGGAGCCGTACTGGTCGCTGATACGCGCTGATAGTGTTCACCCAGTTTAAAGAGTCACCCAGTCGAGAGTCTCGTGGGGGCGCGAGTTGCTCGAGCAGTCGCTTCTGCTCAGTGAAAGAAAGAGAGAGACAGAGAAAAAAGAAACAGACAGAGTGAGAGAAAGAGAGAGAACTCATTATTTCGTGTATATCGTCGTAGGAATTTATCATCAATTTCAGAATCGAATACCACAAGTATTAATATTCTACCCGGTGCGCGGAAAAAAAATTCAGCACGTACAGCAGATATTTGGCAGCGCGTGTGAAAGATACCGAAGGCAAAAAAAAAAAAGAAAAAAACATCGGTCTCTTTTCGCGATGCTCCGACTGCGAAAGCAGTCGCTGATTAATGCGAGGTATCAAATTGTCCTTGCTTGCACAACTGTCTGTCTGTACGTCTGTTTCATCGTCAACGAATACCGTTGTACTTCGTGTCAGGAATAGTACTGTAATTCCAACGGTTCCACGTGGTGAAAGTGAAAGTGCAATTTCGGGCTTTTTCTTCATTGGTTATATCATTTAAATGCGTAACAAAATTGTACATGTAATTCCCTAAAAAGAAGTCTTCCTTTGAGTATCCCTCGTTTTACGAGCCTCGTACATATTTATCATAATCATTTACGATGTTAAGTTATGTCACATAACAAACTTGTAATTTGATGTTAATTTAATGTTAATTTGGCGTACATAATTAATTAAGATATAATCGAGATTCTATTATTATTCTATTATTATCATACATTATTCACAAGAATTATTGAATTTGGTAGTTCAGTGGTGGTCGTTATTTGACCACCACTGAACAATACAGCTATAAATATATCTATACATATATTAGGTTTATCGGAAAGTTCGTTTCAAATCTTGTAAGTTCAAGACGCAATATTTCATTCAAAGTGTAACTTTATTGAAACAAATATGTTCATAATATTCAAGAAACAACGTTCAATTGAATAAAATCAAATTTGTAGATATAATAAAAAAGAGCTAAAAACAACAGTCAGTTCTTAATTGCTGCTATTTATAATCATCCTTATAATATACATTAAAAACAAACGTTTCATCGACTATAGGTCATTCTCAATATTAAAGGTAAAGATTATAAATAATTATGTCACAATGGATTCCAAATTTCTTCTAACAAACAAACGTTTAATAAAAGCCGCATATCTAAATTCTACTAATTAATCAAAATTAAAAAATGTCCTAATAACGCATAAAACGTTCAAACAAAAGTCATGTATCTACATTCTACTAATTAGTATCAAATTGAGCTTGTATTTTTTAAATGTTTGATAAAATTGCATTTGTGAAAAGCTGTTGAAAAATTGTAATGAAGATATTATAAATTATGTATTAATATTATGTAATAAAAGTAAATTGATATAATGGTAAATATTTTGATCGAGTTCCAACGATATAATAATTAAAGTTACAAATTATTCTTAATCTCGATGTTAGATTAATTTTTAACAGATGCAGTGTTATGAAAAGAACTTCTATCTTCCAGAGTAACGTTCTATTTTAACAAAATAAAAGCATAATAACGATTAAATAAAGAGAATATCCTTTGTAATTGGGAAGTTCAATAGGAATGGGAGAAGGGATAATAAAGAAAAGTTTAGATTACAAAAAATACATTCAATGACCTTGGTCCATCTCTCGGGTAACTGCACGATGCCCTTGCTCCAAAATGAATGTTCCTTATTGGCGAAGAATTGATCGTAATGAATTCTGAGGGCTCGTGAAATTGAAACGAACTTTCCGAACGATCTAATATGTACACGTATATAGATGTATGTAGATCTACAGGCACGTGCCTTCAGTATACATAGTTGAAAGTGTTTATGCTGCGCTTGACCCCATTGCGAAAGGCGGAAGGCAAATAATCAGTTACGATCGCTCTTGTCTCGAGACAGAGTATAAAGAAATCGATGACTGGACAGGTTTCAGACGAAAGCAATAAACCAATCTGTCAGTCAGTGGATCTTATTTGACAGAATAAGGATACCGTATTTTTCTCATGGTTCGAATACGAACTTTATGTTGAAAACGTGCGAGCATGCGAATGATCGACGAGAGGTCGGACGATACAATTTCGAGCGAATGCCAAATGGACCGCGATCGAGGATTTTCCAGCTTTCAGCCTCTGATCATCCCCACTATACAGGTGGGACCCATCCGACTTACCTGGAAACCACGCCTCAAAGTCCTGTGCCTACGGTTGGAGGTGGTCGTGTTTTTGGGCAGCTCTGGGCCGTGCACGACGCACGCACATTGTCACTCGCGTGAACGCACTCGAGTGGGTCCGTCCGATCGTGCGGAACTGTCTTCCCAGGTGACAACCTGCAATCCATTCCGAAAGAGAACACCCTTTCCGAGAGCCGATTCTCACCTGCTTAACAATCCGATCAGGCCGAGCACGTGCACTCGAGTGAGTATGACTTTACGGTACCGATATCTACCGACTCTACGTGTCGTCATTCATAATTTGTTAGTACCGGACGAAGCCGGCGAGGAGTGATCCAAAAATTCATTTAATTATGGCATCAATGTCGATTATTTCAAAGATCGATCGCGTAAGGGATAGTTTTACTTTTATAAACCAATAAGCAATTACATTGCCTGACAAAATTTGACTTTTTTTTTTGCAATACGTGTGTGAATTTCATTTTCGATTTATTTTTGTTGCTAAGTGAATTTGTTGATCAAATTTGGCTCACGTCATAATTTTTGAAAAAAATGATGTCAAAAAGATGAAAATGATGATTTCGAGGGTTTTCATGACACTGTTAACACTGTTAATAATTTTTTCAAAATTTTATTAATGCCACGCGAAAGTATCAATTTTTGGCTTTAAAATACATTTTGTTTCATTTCGGTATGTTTCGTTTTCGAGATAGAACAATTTAAAAATAGCTCTTTTCTTATATCATAGAATGATCATTTAGTACGTGAAAAGACGTTTTATTTTATTTTAATTCTACATTATATGAAAAGTAAGTGTTTTTGTGCTAACGTAGTATAAAAGGTAATAGAAAATTAACAAAATATGAAAAAGTAAGAAGATTATAATCTTTAATGAGTTAAAATTATAAGCTCTTTGGTGTATATAATGTATTTTATCAATTTCATATTGCTTTTTATTTTGTATATGATCCGATTATACTACATTAATATAAAAACACTTTCCACATAACGCAAAATTAAACAGAATAAAATGCTTTTTCCACGTATTAAGTATATGAGAACAGAGCTATTTTCAAATCGTTATTTCTTAGAAACAAAAAATCTCTTATAAAGAAAATGCATTTTAAAGCTAAAAGTTGGTACTTTTGCGTAGCATTAATAAAATTTAAAAACAATTTACTACACGATAGCCAAACTTGGATAACGGATTTGTGTGTATTCAACAGATAAAAATATATCGAAAATAATTATTCACACTCGTATTGAAAAATAATGTTGGGCAATATTATCAATAATGTGATTCTCCCGTATATATTTGCAAGTCGATCGAAGCAATTCGCGATACTGAATCTCGTCTTTAAACTTGATTGCTCCCGTAATCTCTAGTCTTTAGATGAATTTGTGGCGTTCTCGCGACCTTGACTTGACGTGGAAACAGAAGGTGCGTCAATCTCTTTTTTCCTTTCTCTCTCTTATTTTACTATGCCGTATTCTCAAACCGGTGCAACCCGGCGAACCCGATTTTAATTTAACGATTTCGCAATTGGATAGATCATCAATCCTTGAGTGTGATCGACAATCTCTTTTTTTTTTATTGAAAATGCAAATGATAACACGATTTAATCATTAGAGAAGAAGATGGTACATTATATAGCACCCCAGTTACAATAACTTCATTAATAATCAATATTTAAGTTTAAAACTTGATAATTACATTCGTTAAAATGTTGTTGAATCGATTCTGGACTCAAAGTTACAAAATATTTATTACTTAGGATACTATTATTAAACTATTAATTAAAATGTGGCGACATTGCATAATAATTCGAAGAAAAAAATGTATGGTAATGTGGCCTTTCATAAAAATAGCTTTAAAATATTAGCTTTATTTAGAAAACAGTATTTAGTTATAAAATTAACAAAAAGTAAGACATTTTAAAATGTATGCAAATGAAAGTATAAGCTACTTAGCACTAAAAAATTTCAATACTAAAAATAGTACACGTAATATAAACTATAGATTAATAGTAGAGCTTATCAATCGATTATTAAATAATTATTTTGATATGAAAACTTCAAAAAAGAGGTTTGTGAGTAATCAATATCCATAGAAGATCACATTAGCAAAATGCTATTGTTTAAATTTGCATAACTTAAAATATATACAGTCAAATAAAATGTTAAATAGCAAATAATACTCAAAAATACATATATTCCTGATAATATGCTTAAATTTAAGAAAAATGAGGAAGTAGATGTAATTAAATGCTAAAATGTATCTCAGAAAACGTTTCGAAAAACTTGAAATACTTAAAAGTAAAAATGCATTTTAATAAGTGCTGATTATTGAGTATTAGTATTATATATTAGCATCATGTTGTAACGGCGAGCTACTAAACAAATAATTCCGTAAGTAATCATTAGGATTCTCTATATTTAATTTAATTTAATTTATATAATAGCGGAGATATTATATATATTAAGGGAGCATATACACTGGCAATATATACACTGGTCATAATATCACCTTCTTCTCTACACATTAAAATACTGTTAAATGTTCATTGATCGTTAATAATTTTTACTGGTCATTGTCATCAAAAAATTGCCTCTTCACGATATTTAATGCACATTCGCGAGCCGTATCGATAGGTGTTATGCGTCTCCGTTTCTTGTATCAAGAGTTAATAGAATTTATATTAGTTTCAAGAAAACAAGGATTTTACAAACGTTTTTATGTCACGAGTTTATTAACTGATAAAGAGAATTGCCCTTGCAAATGACTCATAATTTATGACTGCAACTTTCGAAACGCGATCGACCCAATATATGAAGAGAATACGATACGAGGAGGATTTAAACGCCGACCTTATAATCGCTCGTAATTATGCGGACTTATCTTTTCTTGTTCCCCCCATTCATCTGGTATGTTTATAAATCGAGATATTAAACCAATAAAGAAAACTGTCAGTAGGTCCGATAAATTTGAACGAGCAATCTTGTACAGTTATAAATATAATTTAGGACGTGTGAAAAAAAGATAAATTGACACGGTACTGTAAATCTAACGGAAGAAGATGGAGAATAATATTGAGAAAGAATTAATTGTAAATGACTGATTTAATCCGGGCTCGCAGAATCGTTCTCGGTCATTCGCTTCGCGAAGGAATTCGGCACGATACTTGGCTCATGTTTATTCTCAAAGTTAAAATTCCATTTATTTCGCATTTTACAACCACGATTAGCATCACTTCTAAAAATTGACTCCCACTCGCGTGGGAGAAATTTCGATGCTAAAATCGCAGTACAGTAAAGAGGTCGAGAAAGAGTGAGGAACATTGTTTTCAGAACCAGACAGCCTTGCGTTATAAGTGTTAGATTTATGCGTCATCCCGCTATGTAGCTTTGAATTCCATTATGTCGCATCTCCGTCCACTTCACGCGAATTCTTCCAAGAGAATTCCCTTCGAAGGGAATTGGCTGTGCTCTCTTTCATTTAGCACTGCGATTTGACCAGCTGCTCTCGACGAAGGTTAACCGGGTTTGTTTTATTTTCGCTGAATCTTTCGTTTTAATTGGACTACAAGGCAAATGTGTCTCATTGTGGCTCCACAAATCCTGTTATTGCGGAGTCACTTTTGATCAATTCAACCATATAAACTGTAAATTTGTTGCACACAATAAAAGATTAAGACTCAACAAAGAATAAAATCTATATGTATGTAATTATTGTATATAAAGATTATTGTTACATAATTAATATTCAAATAAAAATAATTTTATGACTCTAGGAATAAATCAAATGTAAATAAAATAATTAATACAATTAATATTAATTTTAATATTATTTGAAATATTAATTCCTTTAATATTAACATTTTATAAGAATTGTTATATGTATATTAGATATTGAATTAGTCGCATTTGAGGGTTACAGTTATACCATCGTGTTAAAAAACGATGTAGAACTTATTACCGTTATGTCTATTTTCAAATCAAAGCATCTGTCGCAAATGATGAATCTACAGTTTTATCTCATCAAAATTCGACGTGCAAATTCAGCTGCTGATTGAGACTGCGACATTGTAAATGGTTCATATTAGAGCCTAATGGATGCTGTCACTTAAGATCACCATATATCTCATCGCGTGTCAAACAGCTGTCAATGACACGTGTACACGTCAGCGAATTTCATTTTCATTCGATATGCTAATCCATGTGCAAATAATTACATTTTTATGATTAATCGAAAACGAATATCAATCCTTAATCTTCACCTTAGTTTTTGGCACCCTTACTACACTAATTTTTATCATTTTTACAAGTATATAAAAATTATTAAGCAATTTGTATGTATTTTGACATCTTTAGAAAATTGTATATTTATAATAAATTTATATAAATTGTTTTATATATATATATATATACAATTGTTGCATATAATATTGTTGTATATAAAAAAATGAAAGAAAAGAAATGCACCAATGACCCAAAGGTAATCCTATTAGGGTTAAGATTTCTTCTAAACATCGACATAAAAATTTATATTCTTTATCCGCTGAAAGAATGCCCGGGACGATCCTTGGCGCCGATCCTAATCCTACGCTACGTGTATCGCTTGATAATATGTGACATAAGACGCCAATGACGTTTACCATTATTGTCGTAACGATACCAGTGGCACAATACACGTTGCTTCACTTTCTTACGCAAGATTTGGCTTCTACCAGCTGATTCAAGGACATCCGGCATGATCTTGTTTCTTTGTAATCTCATTCCCCATCATCGAAGACGGAACTCATCACTATGCAATTGAAGTTTTGGTCACAATGTCTAATTCCAAGTTTGGAAAAGTTTTCATGCCCCTGAAAACTTCTCCTAATAGGAGTTAAATGCGAGATGAATACGAAGTTCATAATTGACCGAGTTAACATAAAGCTCGACGTTGAATGATGCACCGCATCGCTTCGTTTATTCCGTAATGGAGTTTTTATCTGTCTATAACAAAGAATGATAGCTTTTTTAGACTATATTTTACATGTATTATTCATTCACTATTTAAAAATCAAATCACTTCGACCGTACACGAATAAACAGGAATACTTTACTAATTGCAGTAATACTATGGTTTCAGGAAAACATGATCATCAGGCATCAACGAAACAATATCCTGCTCGTAGCATTACATTTCTTCATGCAAGTAAGATTTTGTTTTTTTTTTTTTAATAATGTGAATGACAATTAAGATTATTAAAAGGATTTTCCATTCTCTCGATCGCACAGAGGCCTTTTTATATACATTTTAAGGAAGTCCAAAAGGCCTTGTTTTTTGCCAATGGCAATGAAAGTTCGACCAACTCGTTTTTCAATATATTCCTTAAATACGCCCAACCTCGTACAATTCGCCGTTTCGCAGCACTTTCCCACAGACGCGCCCTTAATATCTCACTCACGCGAGTAAAAGTTAACGAGGCCGCCCATTTAATGGCATTGCATTGTATAGCACGATCGAAGCAAGGCGCAAAGTAACAGTTTCATTTTTACGCAATTATTTGAATTACTTCTTGCTCTCAAACCTACCTTTTGTCACGAACCTTTGAAAAGGTACTCGACATCCACGGCCATGGAAGATTAATGGATCCGCCTTCAAGAAATGCAATGTGGCGGTTCGGCTATCCGAATCCAGTCAATTATAATGATAATGAGCTTTTTTGCGGTGGATACGCAGGTTCGTTCTTGCAAGTTACGATTAATCCGCTGTAATCATCGTGGGTGTTCGGCGTTAAAGCTAATATTGACGATGGCTATTGTTCATCAGTGCATTGGGAGCAGAATAAAGGCAAGTGTGGCGTTTGCGGAGATGCATATCACTCGAGTCAGCGTCCACACGAAGCCGGTGGCGAGTTCGCAAATGGGATCATCGTTCGACACTACACCTTGGGGCAGGTAATGTAACTTCTGATATTTTCGCACACCAACGTAATGCATGCAAATTTTAAATAGTACAATTATTTCGTTATATTTTCGTTGTATTTATGAAGAAAATATCAGCTGCTGAAACTCATAATAATCAAAATCAAAATAAAAAGGCATTTGTTGTATAATTTTTATTGCACTGAAAAAAAAACCGAAATTACAGCCAAAACATTCGCAGTTGTTATATGATATTTCAACAACAAATGTTTTAATTCTATTCTCTAATATCTGCGTTTGGTTCTTATTGACTGTTCTTTTTCATTGAAAAACAATGCTGTAAACAGTATTATTTTAATTGAAAATAATCTCGTCGATTCAACAACAGTATTAATGAAAGAAATAAAATTTTATTAAAACAAGAGCATAATATATTTGTTGCAGTTTCATTAAAAGTCATTGAATAAACAAAATTATTTTCAATGAAAATGATACTATTGATACAACATTTTTTTCAGTGTCTTTTTTGTGGACTTATGATACTCGTTTTATTATACAATATCAGTATAATCTGTTTAAAGGAAATCGAGGTGGAAATAGAATTAACAGCCAATCATTATGGAAGATTCGAGATGTATCTTTGTCCTAATAACGATCCGTCGCGCGAAGCAACTCAGGAGTGTTTCGATTCGTAAGTGATCTCTACAAGTGGTACGTGCAACTGCTGCTTTCTAATGCATCTTAATCGCATAGTTATCCTTTGTACGTGTCCGGGACGCAGGACGTCCGTTTTGAAATTCCGCACGACACAGGAAAGAAGGGCATCATTAAGTACATGGTAACGTTACCATCGTACATAACGTGCTCGCAATGCGTCATTCAGTGGAACTATTACACAGGTTACGAAATTTTATCGTGCATTACTCTTCCCGTTTCTTCCAGGTAGCAAGATGTCGTCTTATTTAATTAGTCATTTCTATGAACGAAGGTGATGCCCAAACGTCATAAAAAAGACATGGGGCCGGTATTCATAGTCAGATTATAATAGATCTTATAATCAAAACCATCTTAAATGTAGTTTTAAGAAGTCACGAACCAATCAGAGAGTCGTATTAGCGTCTTAAGACATTACTTAAGATAGTCTTGAAATAAGAACGGACTATGAATACCACCCATGGACTTGTTACAGTCATAAACCAATGTTGAAAATATGTTTTTATTTTCATGTTACTAACAGCATAAATGAATGACATTATTAATTGATCACTAATAACGTTACCAGTACGTCGTTAATTGGTCATCCATTGACGTCAATAAGTGTAACATTGTAAATACCCCAAGAAATGCACCAAGTTAAGAGAAAGTTAATTCACTTTATAGTTAGTTCACTTTATTTTGACGTCACGGCAATCAAAATGATGACTTTTGTTACAAAATTTGACAAATTGATATATTTATTGAGAAATGAAGAATCAAAATTAAATCATTTTGATTTTTTGTTTTTTGACTCTTGTCAAATTTGTTTGTTTTTTTTGGGACATCATAGAATGGATAAATAAATGATATCGTTAATTGATCAAAAAGATAACGTCATTATTACATCTTAAATACACTGTTAGAAATGCTTCCTTCACATATAAATAAAGCTCGTGGTTATGAACGAAATTAAAAGTAATGAATGATTTAACTGAAAATTAAGTTGCAATTACTTCAATGTAATGAATGTGTATTAAATTTCATGTACATGTACGCAATATTTTTTCTTTTCAGTTATATAAATATATTAAATTTATAATGTAATGCCATGAAATCAAATTCAAATTGTATAACTTAAAAGTACATTAAATTTCATAAAATGTTTTAACAGTGCAGATAACATGACGTCACCAATTCGAAATGATTAACTACTAACGTCAAGGACGGAATCCATAGACGTTGCTCAAGATTCGAGATATCTTAAGCTAGTGCTTGAGATGTCATGATCCAATCAGAGAGTATTAGCATCTTAAGAGATTGCTTGAGATTGTCTTGAGATTAAGGACAGACTATGGATTCCGACTCAAAATGACTACTGGCTGATCTTGCTACCCTGGGCTATGTCGCTTCGAGAGCGATCTCTTATCACGTCTGTTTTACTATCAGGAAACATGTGGGGCACCTGTGAAAACGGTACAGAAGCCGTCGGATGTGGAAGACCAGAAACTTTCCGGAACTGCGCCGACGTGAGCATCGTCACCAGTACCGGTGGGATACCACCGCGATTTTTGTATCAGAATATTCTTTACGAGCTGTATTCGATAGGTCCAAAATACTCCACCGCGCCGTTCGCACGGCCATTGAGGTGAGAATCGTTGTGTTAAAAGGATACGTTAATTCGCGCGCGTGTCAGCGTCAAACGCTCAATTGTTGTCGATACGACACGCACGTGCATGGGTTTCACGATTTCAGAGTTCAAGTGTGCGAGCCAACTGCGGCTTATCGATACAGGCAGAATATGACCAATTGGTGTCAAGTGAATTGCATTCGCATCCCGTCGAACTGTCCGCCTGGTGTCTGTCACTGCCTGTGAGTATCCATTAAATTGATCGGCGCGCGAGTTTAAGCAATAAATTGTTATTGACTCGGAATTGCATTAACCCTGCTAGTCTATTCTTTACTATACGATCATATCATTTGGGTCAATATGATTAAAAAACTTTAAAAAATAAAAAATAAAAAATTTTCACGGAAAATTGATTTTAACGATAACGAAGTTATTAAATACTAGAGAAAAAATTTTTTTAATAAAATATTAATAAGAAGGTAAATTACATTTTGAGAGTCAAATTTATTATACTATCATGCATTGTTTAGGTAGATATGACTAGAAAGCTCTAAAAAATAAAAATTAAATAATAATTTTCACAGAAAAAGGTTTTACATCATCAGACAAAGTTATCAAATATAGAAAAAAGATTTTTTTAATATTAGTCAAAAAATAAATTACATTTTGTTAAATAGATCTGAACGGACCAGCAGGATTAAAGAATTAAATGATTATGACTTTCATGACTTTTTTTTTAGTATTCGTATTTTCAAAAATTCCTCTTTGATTCTTGTTTCGATATGATTACAGGAACACTTGCGACGCTATTGGAGATATCGCTGATAAACCTGGAGCGGACCAATATTGCCTGAGACGTTGCATGCGTTATCCGTCGAATTGTCCGATTGATCGCTGTAACTGTTATTGAAACTGTAAACCATGACCGGTATTGACATTCTACATACAACGTTAAATGTGGGATGTGAATATGCATAAGTATCGTCGAATTAATAAAAAGTCTGATCGTAATATGAGTAATTTCGCAGCTTACTAAAAAAAGTACTTTATATGGATAATACTATGAAAGTTTCTCTGTACAAGAACGTTTCTCTTACCTTATTCGTGGCTGCTTCTTCCTGGAAAATTTTTGAGATACGCTGTAAATGTAAAATCCACTTTGCTTAGAAATCCATGATTTATCGAATTCTCACAAGCTAAAATTCTATTTATAATTTTATATCTTATGCATGATATATATTTCAGTTCTTAAAAATATATATTTTAATGTACATTTTAGATATGCGAATATTCCATAGATATATTTTATTTCTTCAAATGTTTCTCGTATTAAATACGACATATAAAATTATAAATAGAATTGTATAATAATGTGACGCAATTTATAGATTACTTAAAGTGGACTTTAAAGTAAAATTAGTCAAATAAAACAGAAATAATACAATATACCTGCTCTCTATGAAACGTGAGAGAGGTGAGTGACGAAAAAACCGTGTAATGGCACTATAATATTTAATATTAGGACATTCTATTGACAGCTTAAAATTTTTCACGCGTATATCACATATTATATACGTAATCGTCAACGTTCCCCGCGGTCTTACGATATATTAGTAATGCAGCTATGTTTAACGAAACGATGAGACGGTTCACCAATTTCACGCGCTTCTCCAATCGCCAACGAGAATTCGTAATTAATGATACCAATTGGAAAACGTACGAGTTCATACGTTTTCGCAGCAATGTATTGTTTATGTATATATTATACATATAATCATAAATCTCTCCTCACTATAGTTAACACTTTACAAAACTATATACACTAAAGCCATCTTTGTATCGTCTACAACGCTAGCTAGCAACATTTTCTTTTTTTCCTTTCATCTCTCATATATATAACATATTCTTATATATATATATATATATCGGCACGCGCCTTCATACGCGCAGTATAATAATAATAATCGTCGCCAAAGTGCGTAACATTAGCGCATCAAGTTAAAACTCGTGCTACGCCAAATTCTAGCGCGAGGTGTACGATAATACAAAGTTCATCTATCTGTCACTTACTGCTAATTGCTATGCAACTAATTAACGTCCGCGGTCGGTTGCGGTTTAAATATTCGTGTACTCTCTCCATCTCTCTCTTCCTTCCGTATTTTCCACACGACTCTCCGCTTTATCATTAATCCTCTCATTCCCTATCGATACGCAATATTATGCAATTGGCGGAGCACTTCTCATTTCGACGGATTATTTCGTGCATTAATAATGAGGTAAAATAAATCACGTTAAATTATTGTCTTTATTTTGATAGATACTTAAATTAAAAGTAATAAATATTGTCGACGTGTTATTGCGCTAATTAAATTTAACTAAAGCTACTTAGATATTGGATTCTTGGGGAAATTAAAGAGAGGTATAATTTAGGAGTGGGAGGATTAATCGCGACACGCAGACAGCCGCCTCGAGCTTCGATCTTATGGACGATGAGCGAACAGATCGAGAAACATCCTCTTGGTACTTTATACACTGTCGTTTCGACGAATGCGTCCTCAGGACGACACAATTACGAGAGAAGTTGCGTTAACTTTTCGCGTCAGAATGTAAAAGAAAAAAAATAAAATAAAATAAAAGAATCGTTCGAAGATCAAATTCCAGAACTCGCGAGAAATCATCGGAAAATAATGGTGCCTCTTATGGAACTGCGGAAAGGAAGGTAATTCTGTATCAAATGCTCTATGTGCATGATTTTTTCTTTTCTTCTTTTATGCAATTAAGGGTGCGGTTAAAGTTTACTACAAATGCTTTGAAGCATTGGATTGACCAGTCAGAAAAGAGAATTTTACGATTGACCGATCAAAAAATACTTCAAAGCATTAATCCCGAAACGTAATAGGTGTAATAAGCTTTAAGCCTTAAGAAACTGATCATTTATAGTCGGTTATTCTTCTTACATTCGACTGTGATTAATCAATTTCTTACTGTTACTTCTTACATCAAGCTTCTTAGAGAGAAAAAATTTACTACGAATGCCAATCCTATACCATGACGGCAAATTCTACTTGCAAATATGGACATCGAAAATTATTTGCAGGTGTAACAAATACTTATTTTTTATACTCGCTACAAAAATTATTATATTTGCAACAAATGCAAAATATTTGTCAAGTATACAAATTTGTTTGCTATAAACAGCAAACAAATTTGACAAATAAATCTTGCAAGCCTTTTGCGTTTGTAGCAAAATTATTTTTGTTTATATATTATTTCACATATTGTAGACGACGCATTTAGATGTTTTAAGCCTTAAGTCGTAAGAAATTGACCAATCATAGTCGAATTCGAAAAGAATAATCAACTATGATTCGTCCATTTCTTATGGCTTAAGGCTTAGAACTCTATTGTAGATCCGGAGTTACGGAAAATGGTATCCCTTAAGGCTTACTACACTCATTGTAATTTTAATACGTGGTACAATGGCAGTAGCGGATGAGACTGTAAGAGTAAGAAATTGACCAATCACAGTCGATAATTCTTCTCACATTCGACTGTGATTGGTTCAATTTCTTACTTTTACAGCCTTATCCGCTACTGCTACTGTCATTGCATGTTTTCCAATAAGGACACAGTGTAACACAGTGAATCATTACATTCTCGTTGTTTACGTTACACAAGGACGAAATGATTCACTGTGTTACTCAGTGTCTGACCGTTTATTTACTGAAAAACGCCAATTATAGACCACGCATAAAGTCCATTTTATTACAAGTCGCAAGCTGTAAGCCGTAAAAAATTAACCAATCATAGGTCGATTATTTTTTTCATATACAACTGCGACTGCCCAATTTCTTACGATTTACTTGCGACCTTATCGTAGAACAGGCATAAGACTTACCATGATACCCAACATCAAATCACCGGGAACGTTCGGTCATTCAAACGTAACGGATGTGTTTATTTGCTTTATCGATGTGACGTCGCTCCTCACTGTCGACAACTCCATTCTTCGTTTCAAGATCACGGTGTACAAAAAACTTAAGACAGTAAAACGTAAGCAGTAAGGAAATCAACATGTTGGATAGATTGGTTATTGCTTGTTTTACTGCTTTAAGTTTTTTTGTGTGTTTTTACTTTGCACGAACTACGCGCGAATCACGACAATCGCGACTGAACGTGGCGGATAATCAAAGCGATTCCTTCCGGGGTTGCCTGTCACTCGATTGTGGTAGAGTTCCTAGAAAATCGCTTTGGAAGCGATCCTTTGGAAGGGCGCGAAGTTCGCGTCAAAAATTCGAAAAACTATCGATTTTACGCGCCCGATATGCAAAAATGCGAAAGCGATGGACAAAAAAGAAGTTGAAGAGAAAAATAGAAAAGAAAATATAATTATATCAATAAAAATTTAAAAATAATATGTAGACATTATTTAGCATTTGCAAAATTAATTAATATTTTTGATTAAAATACATTACGATATTATTACATATTGCTGTATTAATACAAGTAACATTTCAAAGTTAGCAATGTTTCAGTAGAGTATTTTTAAATTTCTAAATTGAGAAGTTTTAATTACGACAGTGAATGTACGTAGTTTTTATAACTTTATTTTGTCTCCATACTGTTATACTTTTAATTATAATTTTTTCCATTAAAACTGTGTATCATGAGTTTTGAAAATTCGTAGTGTCTGATTTACAGATCAGGCTTAGGAGTTTCATCTTTTATTAAAGTTGTGACACTTTTTTACATAAGCAAATGAGCTGCTGCAAATGTACTATTTTTCCACAAAAAATATATTAAGATTAATCTACACAGTGTGCGGTTTGCTGTGTTATTTCTTGTTTTTTCATCACTTTACTTTTTTGCCTTCTGTTTCTTCGTTTTCTGTTATCCGAGATAAAGGTTGACGAACTTTGGAAAAGACAAGAAATATAATTATCGCTAAAATGGTCGCAAAGAAGAAAAAGACGAGAAGTAAAAAGTGAGAAACAGGAAGTAAATAGCACATTGTAGATTAAGTTTTTAATCTTTATGATCTTTCCTTTCATTATCTCAAAAATGCAATATTTTTTACTCTTATCGGTTTCCAATCAACACAGCGATTTATATGTAATAATATCGCAAATTATTTTAATAAAAAACAGAATATTATTTTCGCATTCAAATATGTAGTATCGCGCTCAAATCATTCGCAAAAATTATTTGTTTCCGTCTCGTCACAATAGAATGGCAGCTCTCAGCTTCGCATTATTCGCGTTAAATCACGCGATAACTGATAAGCTTTACTTTAGCATTGTTCTCCTATAGGCTGCATTCCAAAATATCTTCTCCGAGATAACTTTTATTCGATATTATATAATATTTATTTTTTATTCTTGCACTAGACTGCATTAGAACATTCTTTGGCAATTAATTCAGCAAACAAAACCAATCCGTTAGAACTTAGTGATTTTTTAATATAATTGATTCTTGCCTTTAATTCTTTGCTAAATCTACACTGTTAGAAATGTTCTTAAATTTTATTAATTTTTAAGTTACACAATTTGTATTTAATTTCATGACATTACATTAAATTTAATAACTATATGTATTTATAACTAAAAAATATATTTGTGTACATGTACATAAAATTTAATATATTTTTCATGAAAATTTATGAAATTTAATGTACTTTTCATAAAATTTTATTAAAAGTATATTAAATTTCATAAATTCAATGTACACGTTTATTACATTTGAGTAACTTAATTTTCAGTTAAATCATTCATTACTTTTAATTTCATACATAATCACAAGCTTTATTTATATGTAAAGGAAGCTCGTGATTACATTTCTAACAGTAATATATTTATATGTACATGTACATAAAATTTAATGTATTTTTCATGAAAATTTATGAAATTTAATGTACACGTTCATTTCATTTAAGTAACTACTGTAACTTAATTTTCAGTTAAATCATTCATTACTTTTAATTTCATACATAATCACAAGCTTTATTTATATGTAAAGGAAGCTTGTGATTATATTTTTAACAATGTCAGTATAGAAACCAATTATATCTAGAGACACTGGTAGTATATTATAGTTATAATCGTTAATTATAGTTATAATCGATAATTAACAATTTATTCATAAAGTATAAAATAGACTGTATGTTTCTTAAAATTATATATACCAAAAAATATGTATTAATTATAGAAAATATATCATCTGAAAAATAGGCGAAAATTAAAAGTTCCATTGTTTGAATGCTCAAAAAATATTCGTACAGTCGAGAAATTTAGCTTATAATATCAGAAATACATGCGAAGCTCATTTGTACATATATGTTATAACATAATATATTCAATGTATAAAATTGCTAATTAAATTACAAATACTTTTTGATCTCACTGTATATCTATTCTTTAAATTCCAAAAATAAATACTAGTCCAACTACAAAACAGATCCATAGTACGTTGTGTGCACTGTATATATATTTCGATTTCGATAAAATTTTTGTCAGAGAAAATGTTTTGGAATGTAACCCGAAAACACAAGATCGCGAGTGTTTTGTTTTGACTACGGTCGGCTGGCTGGGCGCGCCTTATTTACATTGACTCGCGCGTAACTTCACTTCGTAACGGGCGCGCGCGAAGTGGGATGAGGTGGGGGGTAGGGAGAAGTGCGTCAGATACTCGGAACAGACGCATGTCGCACACACCGAACGAATTCTTTCTGTTTATTACGCCGCATACTTTCCGACTGAGAGCAATTAAATCTGGAAGTCTCGCACGTTCTTTGTGACACGATCGACCGACTTGAAGCATTCATCGTCATGCACGTTTCTTTCTGATTAAAAATATGTTCTTAATTCTCGTTACTGTCGACGGTCGTCGCGGGCAGCGCGCAACGTGACCGGTGTGAAGTTGCCGTCGTTCGATTTTTCCTAACGGAACTCGAAAGTTTAGTGACGGACGACTCTCCCGTTATTTGTCTGTCCAGAGACTCGAGAGAACATCGCGTGTGTCGTGAAGCAGTCGAAGTGGATCGGAGTTCACGGAGTGCCGAATTGAGTGACGGTTGATCGCCGCGAAGTGATAATAATTAGCGGCGATCAATAATCAATATCGTTTCCCGATATTCGTGATGGCGTTTGATGGCGGCTGGTTATCGCATTAATTGGTGAACAATCGACTGTAGATTAATTCTCGTGCCCGACGAGGGAATGGAGGAGCCGACGGATGAGAAAATGGTGCTGTCGACGAAAAAGCGAAGGAGCTACCTGTGGCCGGTGAGTGACTTGACAATTACATTCGGTAATTAAACGATCGTTAGTTTACACCGTCTTCGACGAGCTGAACTTCTTGCAAGGTTCATCTTTTTTCTTTTTTTCTCCAACGTGGAGAGAAAAAGAAGAAACATGAACTGTGCAAAAACTTTGAGCTAAAAAGAGCCGACCTGAGAATTCGATGCCGTTATATTACAGCGAAGCTGTCCAAGATTTGTAATTATAGGCATTGACTTGCAGATGTACATCGACGTTCATGCCTTCTACTTTCTTAAGGATGTTTTGTGTATATAATATCAGATAAAATATCAGTCAAATAATCAGGCAAAAATAGTTAATATCAGTCAATATTAAACTTTTATATTACCCCGTGAATACTCTCTGAAATCAATTACAAAAAACAAAAATAATTTGGTTTATGCAATAAATGATTTATGCAATAAAATCATATTTGATCATATTTTGCTGCAGTCAATAATCTTTCACCGAGTAAGTGAATTCAAATAAACTTACGAATATTAATTTGTTTTATTAATATATGTATAAAAATTTGATTTAATTCTTTGATTTCTTCATCAAATTTGTAAATAAATATTATACGATTATAAAACGATTTTACATAATCACAAGACAAACAAAAAAATTAAATAATCTTTAAACCATTAAGAAAATTGTGCTCAAATTTTACATAAACATAATAATAGAACAATCTGTAAAATTTTTATTAAATTTCTAGTATTTTGAAAATGAATACTAAACATCCTTAATGGAAGTAGAAAAGCGACACATAACCGACACATAAACTGTAGAACACAAACAATAACATTATATCAGAATTATAATTTTCCATTCGACAATAAATGTAATGTAATCAATGATTACTATCTCTCTGACTTTTTAAACAAATTTCCAGCTTTCCGACTAACGGAAAAGATTTCATGATATTTTTTTCTAGAGAATGCATTATAAGATAGTAATTTTAATAGTGGTAATCAATCTCTGGCAAGATAGTGGAATCTCTCTGGCAGAAAAAATGGCAACCATAAATATAATACATCTTGTACTGTATATGTAACATTGTTAGAAATTTTTGAAAAATTATTTGGAGTGAAATCCCACTTTAATTTTCGGCTCCACTAATACAAGATTAACTTTAATCTCGGTTTTATTTATTCTTTATCTTTTTTGAAATGTAAGAATTAAAAAATAAATTAATTAATTAAGCCAAGATTAAATTTAATCTTATATTAGTGACTAGGCCTAAAGAGTGAAAATTGAGATATTTATCTTGAAAAAAAATGGCTCAATTTTCAATCTTTAAGAATACAATTGCATTCTTCATTTCAAGAGTGTTTTTACGGAATATGATTATTTAAAAGTTAAAGGTCACCGAAGAATCCATCAATGAAATTCATTCATGAATTTCTTGATAACCTTTAACCTTTAAATAACCATATATTGTGAAAACAGGTTTAAAAGAGTTTTAGAGAGAAATTACAACATTGACGTAATGATTAATCCATGTTCTGGAGTCTAGTCAATGTCCAGAATTGCAAATCAGCACTGCATTAAGCAGCGTCTACAATGAGATTTTAAAGTGTAAAACCTAAGCTTTTAAATCTTAACCGTAAGAAATTGATCAATCACGATCGAATGTAAGGAGAATAATCGGCAAACTAATCAATTTCTTACGGTTTTTCTTTAAGACTTAAAGTTTAATTTCTACGCCTTAAAATCTTTGATGCTTTCCAGCAAAACGGTGATCGTTTCATCTTTACTTAACATTGGCAAACTACAAGAATGTATGTCAGTTTCTACCAACGTAGATTAACTTCAATCTTCTTGGTCTAACTTACTTTTTATCTTTTTCTGATTCTTAGAAAGATTAAGTTATAAAACTAAGATTAAAGTTATAAAACCAAGATTAAATCTGCATTGGTAGAAATGGATAGTAATGATTCATGGTGTTACACCGTGTCATCTTGCTGTGTTCTGCCGTGTTCTTGCTGGAAAGCATCAGAGATTTTAAGAAAAAGTCCTAAACCGCAAGAAATTATAGTCGATTAGTCTCCTTTCGATTGTGATTGATCAATTTCTTATGGTTTAAGGCTTAAAAGCTTAAGTTTGACGCTTTAAAATCTCATTTTAGACGCCGTTTTACGCTTTGAACTTTGACACACCACGTGTCCCGTCCTTTTTATTTACTGAAATAATAAAAAATACAAACCCACTTTTATTTTTTTTCAACTATTGTTTGGCTGGCAGTGCAATTTAAACGTTTTGACGTTTCTGTATTCTCCTAAAGCGCATTTTGCAGTCGTGTGTTTTCTGTTTGATGTATATCGAATAATATTAAGATGCGGAAACATAAAAGGGTTTAAACCCTTACCTCTAAGGGCTTAGACGAAAAATAAATCGCGCAATTTACGACCGGATTTACCTTCCGAGACTGATCGTGATAGCAATTGAGGCGAAGTAATCGGAACGATATCAATTCTCTTCCAACGCGATAAGTTAATCGATTAGGAAAACGAGGACGGGTAGGGGAGGGGGTGTAAATTGGAGGCGATCTTGAGAGAGTAATTTGCTTTCTCATACTTTTCTCCATTCCTCGCGAGTTCAACGACGCAACTTACATTGTTTTATCACTATTGTTACTGGCATTCTCGTCTCTTAGGCTTCGTGTGAATATTGCGTCACGTGTTTCGTGCTGAATGCAATTTTGGAGAGAGGACAGTGAAAATGACGAATCGTGAATCTTTTTCTACCTCTTGACACACCGACTATCTCCGACCAGTGAGCTCTATAATATATAGCTCTCTTTTCTGAAGCGAGCCTTTCTTATATTAAACTATAGAAAACTGCAGCCCGATGGAGAATAGGAACACAAGCAAATACTGATCTTTTTATTTTTTATATCTATGATAGTAAAACATCAGCCAATCAGCGACAAAAAAAACAATATCATCTTTGCATCAGAATTCTTGTTTAGAAATGACCCCCAACTACTCCATGACTCGCTCCAGTATGTTATAGATCTCACTGAGTTGGACTGGGAGATCTGGGGAGATCCGGGGAATCCAGAATCGCAGGAATTCCCGGATCCTTGGATCGCCTCTTCATTGATCGATGTGTGGATGCGTTTCAAGGAAAATCCTGGTGGATCTTCGAGACCGTTGCGAGATTAAACGCTTAACACCGACAAATTGATCGTGCTCGTAGATCTTAGACCCGTGAATTTTCCTCAAAGTATTTGGAAATTGATTAACCTTACATTACTCGCGTGGTTTTTTTTTTAAATGTAGTTACACGTGTGAGGTGTTTCTGGCATTCCATAAAAGTTGAAACATCTTATTATATTTATTGATTTTAATAAATTTGATATGTTTTATTGCTGCTTTAACTTTATCTCTCTGCTTTATCGCTTTGCTTTGTTTATTGACCTTAATTAGAATAGAATAGAATTTATTTACTTCAGCTTTATTGACCTTAATTTCATTTTAGTTGTTTAAACTTACACGAGCCTTATTTTGTTACTTTGTTTTGACACTTCAACATTATATATATATATATATATCAATTTCATTGTTCTTTATGATTTACAATTGAATAAATTGTATACAATTGATAATATTGTACATCCTTTAGATAAATTAAGATAAATGCGAAATTTTTATTTTAAATTGTGAAACAATTTGTGTTAAATATAGTAACATGTATAAATAGTATTCATACATTCAGTGGAATTTATAAGGCGGGGGTGTTTTAGACACCCCACGCGAGTAATGAAGTGCTCTCTATACATAGATATACGGAAAGAATGATTTTGCTGAAGTATCTAAAACTTTAGACTTGAGAGAGAGAGAGAGAGAGAGAGAGAGAGAGAGATATCTGAAGATAATTTTATTGGACTATCTAAATTATATTAAATACTCAAACAGGTTGCTAAAATGTCAAAGCTTTTTGCAATATTATTATTATGCTTGAGTGTCCCTATATAATTATTTTAGTCCAACATAATTATTTTCACATGCTTATCTGGCTAAATTTTTAGATACTTGAACAAAATTGTTTTTTTCGTGTGTTAAACTCAAAAACATCTGGGTCTTAGATCTAACACGTGGTAGATCAATACGCACAATTTTCACTCGCTTATCAATGGCGTTCTTAGGCTGCGTGTAATAATGACGCACTTTGAACGATCGCTTTATTGTACGCAACTCGACAACACAATCGTAGAATCACATCGCTCGACCAGTCGCAGATTCACGGCAACTCGAACAACTAGATCTTAATTACAGCGTGGAAGCGACAGTGCGCTGATTTTGTTTAATTGGTGCACATTGTTGCCTAAGTCCCGTCAATTTTTGATAGATCCGATAGATCCGTCTAGACTTTTTTTTTCTAATCATAAAAATATCTTGTATTTTACCAATCCAAGGAAAATCGCGGTCCATTCAGATATAATCCACAGTACATAGTTTTTTTTAAAAATCTTTTTACGAGGCGATAATAATTATTATATTTTTCGAGGTGTTGCGAATTGAAATCATTTTCTCACACTTTCCGTAATAAACGCGACAACATTATTGCGTTTACTACAAAAAAGTCGCACTTGCTCACTTTACATCTAGGTAATAGATAAAAAATATAATTGCAATTTATAAATGCATGCGACAAACGTACATAAATACTATTTCAACAATATTTACAATTCTGCTTAAATCGCGAAAACATACTATAAAACAAAACGCTTAGAAACGCTGTATAAAATAATATTACCATATATACGATGGCACCGGATCTCGCAGACTTTTCAAAAAGTGCAACTTGCAAAACACGAATAATTTATGCAAGTTAATTTCTCATTGCGCAATATAATATTTCAGCGGTATACACTATTTTAGAAAGATTCACTGGACTTTATTCGTAACTACCTTTTCATCTACGTATGCTAATTATGCGAGCTAATCACATTTCCGTTCCGTCATATCATACGAGTGTCATCTCTTCCGAATTCGACCCGAATGCTCGAAATGATTGCATTTCCTTCGCTCAGAAGTTAATCGCAATCGTCGGAATAGCAAAGAGATATTATTTCTGCGTTTCAGAGCGCTTTATATTAAACATTATTTAACGACGAAACTTTCCGAGCTGAAACTTGCAATTCTAATGATGGCATGCTAAAGATGTAATCGACGTACGCCAAACGTCGCGATTTTTCAAGTTATATAAAATGCGGTATGACGGATGCGCTTGATATTGATCCTTTAGCTCTGTTGCCGAACGATCGTAGTTCGTTTTTTTTTTATGATTATCGTGAGTCGAGATTGTGATTCAATCACGATATAAAGTTAATTGAATAATATAATTACTATCATCGCGATTAACTTACATTTAAAAGACTGTATGTTTTATTTTGTCACAATTTACTTGTTCAATTGGTTTTTTATATTGAGGTATATTTTAACTCTAAGGCTCAGAAGTTATTCACGCAATATTCTAAATATCTACGGTGATCGTTCGTTGCGACTTAACAATAAATTATCATTTGATTTATTCTGCGAAGCGTCAGGAAAATTTTAGGACGATTACAACGGCAACAGAGCGGAAGGATAGCTTTGCGAAGCTTTTACACGCACCTCTGCGTTGTGCGACGCGATGAGAGAGAGAGAGAAGAGGTCTTTGGCTTGCGCGATGAATATATAATATACATATTTTCCAAGATTCGAAAGAGAGCGAATATATATATATATATATATATATATATATATATATATATGCGGTGATATCGGGAATTATTTACACAGAATAGCGTCCTCTTAGGCGAGTAACGTTTTTTTGATTTGCTCCATGGCTCCTCCGCTGCTTAGAATTCGCGTTTTCTCCAGCATCCGAGTTCTCTCGTCTTCCGTGTCTTCCCAAAGATTTGACTACGGCGCACTTTTATCTCGGCTCGTACAATAAAATTACGCGGGCGAATCGAAAAGTAATTCGTTACCGCTATGACGCGAACGAAATCGTACGGTATTATGTATATCATTATTAATTTCCTTATATCTCAATCACGGGACATGTGTTACTCTAGTCTTATTATCGGCTAACCTATCGTAAGAACTTTACGATACTTAAGTTGAGCTGCTGAATTAACAGTACGATCGTCGTGAATACTTTTTAGAGTCCTTATGATTACACTCGCGTGTCCAGACCGTCGTACACGGCTCGTTGCGCTTAAATAATTCGTCAATGCAGGGCACTTCGCTTTTTTTGTTTGTTTGTTTTATACTCGCTATTGCACGTAAAAAATAAATGCAAATAATACTTCCTTAAATCGAAGAACTTTCAAGATGAATTGATCATCTAGAGATTCGATATTCAGTCATTAGAAAAACTATCACGCATTAGAACCGTCACGTATTCTTTTTGTTTCACGTTCGTTCGTTTTCCATCTTTTCGTGTAAAGTGCAGGAATTAGGCAATCGTTCTTCGTTTCTGTCAGTTAAATTATCCTTTCCTCTCGTTGAGAAAAAACGAGGGTTTGGCCGTCAGAATCGTCGTAAAGTTCGTGAGTGAACGCGAGACAAACGTGTCGTCGGTAATTAGTGTTAATAATTATTATATCATTTTAATCTTAAAACTATAACACGAAAAGACATCGATAAAATACAGATAAGAGCACAATTGCATTTAATTATTAAGTAGCCTCTCCTTCGATCTTTCAGCGTCGGATCGGAGATCCTGGGGCAGTAACAGAATCAGAGATCCGATAGCAACGGGCATTCCGACATCAATATCATTTATATCCGCGCGAATATTTTTTATTCTTTTTTTTTTTTATCATTAATTCGCAACTCGCTCAAGCGAGGCTCAACGAGTAAAACGCCATAAAGTCACCGTAATCGCCATCGATTAATCAACTCGACCGTCACGATTACGACAAATGGCGAACTATGGTACATAACATGAAATAGACACTTAAGATATATCAGGTCACGATAATTTGTCAATAATTAATATCGAACGCTCGTAAGACACTGCGTATAGACACGCTAACTCTAGGCGATAAATCTAATAAGTAAGACGGAGACGTGCACTTTTAAATAATGTATACGCGTCGCGTATTGGGATGCAAAATGTATCTCGGGAGTAAACAAGGTACTTTAAGAATAATTGCGACGTCATCAGAGGACAACATCGTCAATCGCGAACTTCGCGGTTGAATTGGAGAAACGCTTTACGTCTCTAAGGGGGAAATCGCGTTCTGTAACGTAGACTTCGAGGATATCGGAACGTAAAGTTTCGGCGAGGTGTGACTCGCGGAAAAGTGAGTATCCGGGAAAAGCGCGACCATGGAGAGCGGCCAAATGGCTCAAGTTTGGCTAGCACTCTACGAGCGTGCGTTTGCACGTGATACGAACTGAGCATAACGAGTTTCCCAATCCGCGCACTCGAATTTATTTTATTACTTTTGCTCGGCAAACACACGTCGCCATTGAAACTTTTACTCAACACAGAGAGAGAGAGAAAGACACGATCTATCTACTACTTGTCACATCTTCTAGGTTGCTAGTCTACCTAATCTACCTGGTCTACCTAGTCTACATTGATCTACACGTTAATCTACGAACAACATTGGAGACTGCACTCTAATTTTTAAACAATAACGCCCAATCCCTTTCCTTCACAAATAATTCTTGCGCATTTTTTTTTTTCAATACTACTCACGTATACCGACGATGTTGTGGTACAAACAGTAGAGATTAAATAACTCTAGCAATCGGAAAGGATGAAAGAGCTCCAAGTCCTTGACTTCTCCTCGTGCGTCGAGATTTAATCAGAATCCATCACGGATTCTGACAATCTCGAGCAAACGAATCTGATCGTTAGGCCATACGTATAATATAAATACAGTTACTCGATGCAACGTTAGAGACTAGACGTCGATGCTCGTTTTTCGTCTCGCGACATACATATTTTCGCGTTATCGATCCTATCGAACGAACTGTCGCAATCTTTGTCATTGCACGCAACATCATGATTACCGACGCAATATCGTGAAAATCCGTCTGCAGCATTTGAATAGTATCAGTAGTCGTGTAATTAAATCGACTCGTCTTATTAAATCCTTCCGCGTAAGTAAACTTTGTTCTCAAAAGATGCTTTGTGTCTTTGCTTAATTAAGGAAAGCGATCGAAGCTTCGTCGCGCAAAGGTCTGGACACGCGAGATCAGTAAAGTGGATTAAAGTGGAAATCGAATTTGTGAATGTTGTAAATGTAAAATGCAAGATTTAATATCAACGACAAATTACAAGTAACCTAAAGTCGCATAAGTTTTTACATAGGGTGCATCCACTCTACAGTTTTCCCTGAAACAGACAGTGAGCGCTCCGTACGAATAAGAACATTATTACTTGAGGTTATTACTTGAGAGTACGGTGAGAGAAACTTTTGGAAGCGATCGTCGCGACAGCAAGCGTAAGCGGTTTAGGTCGGGTCAGGTACTTACTCGTCCTCCCACGGGCATACTTCGTTAACATTATTGTCACGCTTCTCCCGAGGCTCTGCCTGCGCCGTCGCCGGTCGGTCCTCCTGTTGGGCGTCCGGTTCCCAGACAGGCACGACCTGCGCCTCCTCGGGCAGCAGCACCTCGGTCGTCGCCGGTTCCTCGGCCACCGGTGACACGTCCGCTCCGGTGTCGGCCCGCGAGTCCTCGCCTTTTGTTTTCTCCTCACCCACGATCTCTCCCGCATCCTTCGCCGTACAGCTTTCGCTCGCGTCCTCGTCGGCGTTCTCCATCGTGGAATTGTCACTCGGTAGATCGCCTACGATCGCGCTGATGCTGATCAAGGGCGCCTTCGCGCTCGTCCTGGGAACAGGAACGGGATTTCGTTTCTCGATCGCCAGCCGAAATATCGTCCGGGTATATCTCGTGAGTAACTTACTTAGGACTCGGCTGGCTCTCCTTGACGACGACGGCTTCCGCGACAGTTTCCTCCTCGGGCACGATCTTCTCCAGGGATAATCTCTCTTCCACCTTTTCGACCACCGCGTGGGAGTACTCGAATGACTGTTGGGGCGACGGATAATTACAGGATGACACGGATATACGACCTATCTCGGCCAGCCTGATACGACCGCTCGCTGAGCAGGTAGAATAATTTCGCGTTATCGGGCCTGAAGTCGATGTACCTGAGTGTTTTGAAAACAGAAAAGGAGACGATATTTAGAGATAAACTTGACTTTTCATGCGATGTCTTCTTTCTTATTGAGTGTGTTCAGCAAACACAACGGTTGAATGAGCACTCGCTGCTGTTGGTATATATGTATATTTTTCTAGATTTATCTTATGGATTTAAAGGTCTGTGGTTGGTTGGTTGGTTGATTTGCTTCAAAGACTTCGACATTCGAAGCTTCGAAATTTTGATATTTCAATCTTCGAAGTTTCAAAGAAAAATTATACAATTTTTATTAATCATTATTAATTCGTTTTACTATTAATTTTATTTATTTAATTAATTAATAATTTTATACAATTATCAATTTAATATAATTAATATAGTAATGAATATATAATAATTTCATAAAATAATTACATATCAATTTTTCATATACAAATACGTTAGAATATATTACGAATATATTTTTATTCTTTTTAATTGCACAAATATATTTTTCGAAATGTCGAAGGCACCTTAAACTTCAACAGTTATTAACTTGGAAGATTTGAATTCTTTTAAAGTTTCCAATCTTGGAAGTTGTTAAAAGCAACATTCCTTAAATCAACTCCAAACACTGGCAACAATTACCGAGCCGTTATGTTCACTGAACGCTTCCAATGAGTTGCTCCAATGAGTTGTATACCGACCTATACTACCGCTATGTTGCAAACTACACGACTTCCGCAACCGTTCGGAGACGTCCGCGATAGCAAGGCTGACGTCCGACGACGAGCTGCACGAGTCCAACTGTGCCGAATTCTTCCGGGAGGCACGCGCCTCGACGGAGTGTGCGGTCGTCCCGTGACCGCCACTGTCCCACACGTGTCGGGCCTGATCAGCTGACACTGTCTTTCCAGAGGACACGGCGTCTCCCGTTGCCCCGTGTTCCGTGCTCGGGCCCGGCACGGCCTCCCACGGGCACACGTCGTCCATAGGGCGAACTGCCACTTCCGTCGCGCCAGCATCCCTGACAACAGGAACTTTATTATATTTAGTTTTCACCGTTTGCTTTCGGCAGAAGGTACCACGCGCTTCGTGTGCGTGTTTCGTGTGTTCTGCGTATATATGTATGTGTCTTTTATCAACGTCAGTCGATTACATGCATGCGACTCCATTCAACGACTAGGGAAAATATAAGTCTTTATATATATATATATATATACATATAAATGTTATTAAGGATCTCCCGGAATTATTCTCGCTTGAAAAGTAGCGATGCAAAGACGAATAATCCCGGGGCATCCCGCAGGAGACTTTAGGCGATTTTTTTTTTGTTATGGAATCGTTTCATTTCTCAGAATCCTGCATATTATCGCGCATTCGAGTAATCGCAGGGTTTTAACATTTGGATAAAACATTTACACGAAAAGAATGGTTTTGCTGAAGTATCTAAAAATTTAATTAAATGCAAATCTGAAAATAATTTCGTTTGGATGGTCAAAATAACGTGGGACGCTTACATTGCAAATTACTAGCATGTTAAAACTGTTTGCAACATTGTAAATTAATATTTAAGCGTTCTACATAATTATTTTGATGGAAACACAACAAAATTATTTTCAGATTAGTATCTAGCTAAATTTTTAGATTTTTAGACTTCAGCTAAAACGTTTTTTTTCTATGTATCGAGCATCAGAAAACGTAAATCATAAAAAAAATTTTATAACGTGAAAAGAGTTGGTACATACTTTCCTTGCTGTGCAAATAATGTGCTCGACAAGTATCGTACGTATAGGTAATGTGTTACATAAAATATTACAGAGATATATGAGTACAGAGGTATAGTAAGCTTGATACGGACGACACAATATCGACATCAAGACAATTATACAGAGTGTCTCAAAATACGATAACAGGTCAATAAGAACTGTTTTTCCTTCGTTTTTTTTATTTTATATCAAAAGAGAATATAATATGATTCAGAAGTGTGTTTTTGAGACACTCCATGTAGGATAGTATTTGATAGTATTCAGAAACACTGAAATTTATCAAGGAACACAATATTGTCATACAATACTATTATCAATGGTACACGCTTTACACACATTTTGGTGAGCTTTTCATAAAATGATTTCTTTGAGAGTGCGAGAGTTTTCAAACACACCGAGATAAGAGGGTCTGCCAAAGTCTGATACGAAGGTACAGTGGAGCGCACGGTGCAACGGAGCGCGTTAATAATTCGTACTGTCCTCCCTTCGTGTATCTCGGACCGGGCTCGTTATTGCTCGATCGTTATTTTAAAATACGCGAGAGCTGGCACGCGGCACGGGAACATGAAAGGAACGCGAGTAACAAGTCTCTTCTGTGTAGAGACCCTCTAATAAGAGTCTGGACATGAGAAAGCCACTTTTGATTGATCCACCATACTTTAATAATTCCTGAGAGAGAGAGATAAAGAGAGAGAGAAGGGGAGGGGAGAAAGGGGGGAAGGGAGAAATACATAAGAAAAAGATAAAACAGAATGAGAAAGAGAAAGAAATAGTAAATGTAGGTCTCTCTCTCATTTTAAAATTACTATTTTACATATAAAACTACGGCTCGTATCCAGACTGTTATTAGATAGAGGGTCTCTTATAGTTCTGTGCGTTCCGCGCGCGCCGTCCGCTCCTACACTTAATTGAGAAAACCGTGGTATGTATCGGGGGTGACTTACTGAATACTACGTGGACTAGGCCTCGAAGGTATCTTTACGAGTCGTGGTAGATCTCCCCTGAAAATACGACGCGCACGAATAAGCCTATCATTGGCCACGTCCACCCGATATCGCGCGTATGGATAACATGCTAAAAGCGCAAGAATAGCCGTATCTCGCCGGACAACATAGGACAGATATATGGTACTCTCTCGGGAACCACTCTCTGGACCCCCCAACCCCCGCATACCTGTATGGGATATCGGTGAGATTCGATTGGCTGTGGGAGTGCGGAACACGCGGCGCGGAACTGACGTCACGGACGCCGCACACCGCGAGCTCGTGGGCGCTTCCAGACAGACTCCGGTCGCTTCCTCTTCGTCTGCCGCCACTACCTATGTTAGCGTGCTGCAAAGTGCTAGACGTTGGTGTCGAAGTGGAGGAGACTTTCTTCTTTGCTTGGCCGCCGAAGCCGAAAAATCTGGAAAAACAAACAAGGCGCTTCGATGCGTGCATCTTGCGACTAAGGCCCACGACTACAATTATTTACAACTACGCTTACGCAATTGTAGACTGGATTTAATACGACACGTACACGGAAAGATTTTGCTGAATAATCTAAAAGTTTAGCTGGATCTGAAAATAATTACGTAGGAACAAGCATGATGAGCAATGCTGTAAAAACATTTTGACGTTCCAGCGACCAATTTGAGGATCCTACAAAATTATTTTGATGGCCCGACTTTTAAATTTACTTTTAGATTTGTATTCAGCTAAATTCTTAGACATTTCAGCAAGACCATCTTTTCGTATAATTCGATGATAGGCTCACCTCTTCTTCTGCAGAGGTTGCACGCCGGCAGCTAAGAGATTACGATATTGATCGGAACGAATAAATCTAGGGTAGCAGTCCTTCTTTAGCAGTAGCGTATATACATGCTCCGCGGCGGAATCAAACGTAAATCTGCTCGGATTTTTCATTTCCTGATGAATCCTCTCCATCGTTTTCCCGTCTATATTGATTTCGCACGGAGCTCCAGGTGCCAGGAATTCTCTGCGTGAATTTCCGAAACGTTACGAATAGATTATATCTTTACAAATCGAAATAGCGTAACACACGCGTACCTAAAAATTTCGTTGACTTTGTCAGGTATTTGTGCTTGAAAACTATGCCTGAGATCTTTGACCGCCAGCCAAAATCTTATATTCTCGTGGCTGTACTCCTTTCTTAAATAATTCGTGAATTCTTGTAAACCTGTTGCGGTAGAATAGTGCTTGTGAGTTTGCTAGCGGAATGAACTATGTTCTATTAATGCGATCGAAAAGTTTACCTGTAGGATCAGACATAAGTTCTTCCATCGACAGCCCCCATCGTTTAACGCGTTTTTCTGTAGGAACGTCCACTCTAGACATATAAAGTATATTATCGAATTTGTCGCGTTCCATAGATGAAGGTATCCGATTTTCATTACTTACAAGCTATTATTCAATTGCCAAAACGTATGATCGTCGGTGACCCATGGATTGGAAGGATGCGGTTGTACGAACATTGGATCGTATTCCACGTACGTTTCGAAGTATGATTTCAAATTTTCGATCGCAGTCGAAACTTTTATCCTCGTGCGTATCAAACTGTTCCGTAGAAGGGCCACCTATTAAAATTATATACGGGTATATAAATCGGAGATTTGAAAGAGCGGGAATGCCAATCCCGATGATAGATTGGCACTCACCTCACGTTGCAGATCGGTGAGAGTGCGTTTACGTGACGGAGGTCGTGGAAGTCCAGGACGAAAACGAGTGGATACGGGCACGACTTCCAGGCTACTGAGACAACCAGGTGGTGGCCGATATACTCTCCAAAATGCTCGTTCCTGTGAATCGCTCACTATCTTGTCACCTTTCTTGCGCTCCTTAGATAAGCGTACCTGAGCCCACACAATCAGCAGCATTTCAAGGAGTCACGTGCTCAAATATGCGGAATTGATATTTACATGGGACAATACTTGCGGTATACTATTGAAAATTAAATGCGATAATGTATGCGGATAGTTATTCACCTGTTCTTCCGCTTGTAGTTGTATTATGTCCCACTTATTCTGCAAGTTCTTACGCAGGCTGTTCAAAGCTTCCTAAAGAGATAGTACGGTTTTCTTTTACGAAAGAAAGTCTTTAAATAAATTTTTACGACGCGTTATCGCGTTAACGACGTGATTTTACATACGATCTCATAATCCTCAAGAGCGTGACGTTGTTTGTTCCTCAGAGTTCGTTTAGCCAGATAGATCGCGTACTCCACGTTGTCGGGGGTTCTATGTTGCCACGGCCAATAATAGGGTGTCTACGCGTATCAATTTTTCGTATGAGAAATGATTGAAAAGATTTTGGAGAAATTGGAAATTTTACTCTTTCAATTACTTTCGAATATACGACTCACCTGAAACCTATACAGAGAGCTATCGTCCTTAACAGTAAGTGTCTTGGAGTCATTCACCGGGAAGAAGTAGCCATACTGGCATAGTTGATTAGCAATATGGACCGCCTCTACTGTCAAACACAATAATGCATCTTGATATCTGAAGAAACGTTTATATCGACAGAAGTGTCTCTAAGGATCGCTTAGTGTTGCTTAGGGTCGTGCAGATCACTCAAACGATGCCACATTGCTCTGTGTCGTATTTTGGTTGTCTGTTCTTACAGTTTTTCTAGCGGACGTATACGTCGAGAAATGCCCACAATAAATTTTAGTTTTTGTTATTTTTAGGAAATTGATTGTGTGTTGCTTTTGATGACCTTTCTTCGAAGAGGACACCAGCTCGCTCTCCTTTTCTTTTTTCCTTTCTCCCTCTTCCCCTCTCTCTCTCTCTCTCTCTCTTTTTCTCGCCAAGATGATTAATAACGAATGATTAATTCGATTTTTTAGTTAATAAAATACTATAATGTATAAATATCGATCCATCGTATTTTCATAAATACTATCCGCGAACTTCTCAGAGTTACGAAAACATTTATTCTCTAAATGCATTTGACACGAATTACGCTCGCTTCGCGACGGAACGGGAGTGTAATTTACGGTCTTCATTTGCACGAGGCGAGGAAAAAAAACTGAACGAAATCCAGAAAATCCGCGAGAATATTTACCGTTGCTCAGCTGCAAATTCGCGAGTTCTCCTCGTCATTAATCTCTCATCTTTTCAATAATCAGGAGCGTACATAATTCATATTCGACTTGAACGAAAAAGGATATTCTGTGTAGTGTGACGTGTTAGTATGTAATCGATATATGCCTCTTTAAAGGCACCAAAGCGAAAAGTATATCGATGCAAATGGATACTGCGAAGCAAAACTATATCGATAGTGTCGTTAGCATCCTCAGGCAGAGCGTTGTGGTTGCGCGTGTTGGGAGGAGGACACCGAGCCGAGCCGAGCCGAGCCGAGCGAGTGAGCGAGTGAGCGAGCGAGCGAGCGAGGGACAGAATGGCAGAATGGCACAGCAGCGGAGAGCAGCCGGCAACGATCAGTAGTAGACATACGAGCCCGTACCTGATTCTTCGATGGCAAGCCGCTCCATCAGCCACTCGATGAGGTCGTAACCTGCAACACGCAGGCAGCCTACTGTAGTGTCCTGGCCGTGATGGCCGCTTACGCTTACTCCACAACGCAGGTACCGATGGCACTCACCCATGAACGCTGAAGGGATCGAGGTGAGAAATTGTTTTTGGCTGCGCACGGGTACCCCGCTCTCAGGGTCTTGCATCTCCCGCACCAGCCCCTCCATCTGCGCCAGAGATGAAACGCGCGACGAACGATTATTATTACAGTTCATTAGCGACGTTTATTAGTCATTGGACTCGTTTAGTCAGCAATACTCAGCATACTCAGCAAAAAGAAAAGCAGCTTTGCTACTGTTGTTGTAAAATTCTTTAATGCGATTGAATTTAATTTACCCTTAGTTCTTCACTGGAGCTAAATGTACAAATCAATCATTAAAGAATTATGATTAACAACAGTTGCAAAGCTGCTTCTTCTGTTGAATACGTTTGTTATTACGTTTGCAACGCAGCTATTGGGAAATGATTTATTCGCGCGCGGGAAAAGAATGTACCTTGTCGAAGGCGTAAGGCCTGTGAACGCGTGGCTCCTTCTCTTTTTGTTGTTGATTGCTAGAGGCCTCCATCGCGATCGAGGCGGCCCTCTGCGTCGCTGGCAGGAGCGGTGTCGATATCGATGGCGGAGGGGGCTGGGGAGCTGGGCCGGAGACGGGTCTACCCGAACTCCATGGGGCTCTGGCCCCATCCCATCACTCCAGTCACCCCCGCACGCCCACTGAAACATTCCGTAAGTTGTCCTTTTTACCTTCTTCATCATCTCGTTTCAAATACAGACGTAACAGAGTATATAGACGCACAAGTGAATTACAAACTAAATTGATAAAAAAACATTTTTATTCCAATAGCGCGTACAAAGATATAACGACGTTAAAGTGAGAAATTCTGCTTTAAAAGTCTTGATTTTTAAGCGAAATTTCCACGCTCTCTACTTTGCTCTTTGAAGAAAAGCTGTACATAATTTAAAACGCTTATGTCTCTATCTTTCCATTTAATTATTCATGCTTGTCGTTTACGCGTACACAATTAAACTGCAAAAAATTCTACAAATAAAATCGTATATATATTCCAATTAAATAACAGTTTTCTCACTGCAAATTATTGAGAAATAAGATTCTGCGCGACAGTGTAACGTATTATCATCAAATTTGTTTATATTATTCGAATTTCAATTTCTTTGGTACTTGTACCTATGAATTTGAACCTCTAAATTTTAAGAATATCTATTCGATATTCTAAAATAGCTACTTTTTTCGTACATCTCTATGGTTCGTTCAATTTTTAATGCTTTGTCTTTTGATACACTTCCTCTGACGTGCCGCTCTCATTATTTATCAAAGCACATCGGATTAAGAAAAGTGGACAGAAATATCAGGCATTTAACTCGTAGAAACAGAAACATTTGTATATTAAGGGACATTTACGTAAGCTATTTTTATAATTGCTATTGATGACTATATATTTGCCGAATGTCGTTGGCATTAATTGATCCAACATCTCCATCTACAATTGACTTTCTAACATTTGTGGGAAAGTGAACGACTTAGAATTATACTAATATAAAGTTATTTATAAAGTTTGAATTAACAATAAGAGAGGAGATAAAAAATTTTGAAATCATTATAAATAAAAATCTATTTTTAAAGAGAAAATATTCAATTCTGCAATTCGAAATGTTTACCCTTCATCGGCAATATTGGATTTCAAAGCACAATTGATTTTTTTTAAATTCTGGTAGATAAATTTAAATCTGTAAAAAACGTAAAATCCAACTTCTATGATAATAAAATTTGTGATAGTAAAACTTCATTTTTGATGCTTTCACGAATATATAAGATTTTTTTCAGATTTTTATATAGTCCGAAAAAATAGATAAAAATCTGTACTGAAATTTAAAGACTCAGGTTGCAGAAAGAGGATGAAAATTTCAGAGAATGAAAACATTGCCAATGAAAGATCAATTAGATTCGAAAGCTCATAAATCATAATTTCGAATTTTTATTTTTTTATCCTTATGTCGGGAAAACCAGCAGAAATTTAAACGACAGGCCAATTATTGATATAATAATAAATAATAAAGCTTTTGTCGAATATTACGTTTTAATTTCGCGAGCATCGATTTTATTTCTCACGTCTGCGGCAATCAACATGAGATACACAATCTATCTGAGATACGTAAGTAGCACATATATAAAGTCGTTGAATAGATAAAAGCATCTTCGGACAGATCATTTAGCTCGAATAAAAGAAAACCGGGCATTTTACCGGGATTCGTTCTACTTCCGCCTTTCAGCTTCCGCGGTTTCGCATCGTGCAACAAACTGCGACAATAATAAACGGCAAACGGCAAAATGCGCCGGTTCGACGCTATAAACGCTTCCCTTCTGTGTGCGTTGTTTCAGGTTGCGGATGAAGATTTACTTTATTATATCCGCCGTTTTCTCATAGTTTCGAATAAAAATCTCTCCGCAGTGTTTCTCGTAAATCCGGAAAACGTTTCCCGACTCGAGACCATCGGGAAATTCATAAGACAAGATATAATCTAGGCTTTATGCGGTCGACTTTTTTTCAACAGGAACGGAATTTCCAGTCGGGAGATTTGCGCGTCAAGATAAGAAAAAGAAGGTCTTCCAACGAAAACTAGTAAGAGAAAAAAGGGTCAGGCTATCACGTTCAGCGCTAAAAGTACAATACAGGTCGCCCGAAAGTTTTCATGAAGCTTGCGGCAAAACGCGAATGACTCGCGGAAATTCAAAGTTTCACTGTTAAAAATGACGCTATGACGCTATATCGCGTTACTGGTATCGTGTTACTTATGATATCACGTTACCATCCGACTGATCTCCCGAACAAAATGCAAGGTCAACGCAAATCGCCATCAAGGCTGTGACGCGATGAAAAAAGCGAGTACCATCCTGAAAATGGAGATGGCTTTGTGCATGTGTGATCAGGTGTAGTCGGGCAGTTAGATAAAGCCGCCGTCGATATATCGATGTATCTCGGGTTGATGAACCCAAACCTATTCGACTGGCGATAATGGGGGTAGTGTTCTCGTCTAGCTAAAGAGAAAGCATGTAGGAGAAATATAGGGGGAGGAAAGGAAATAGGATACACTCAAGTCATTGAGTCATGCAACACCATACTGATATTTCAATTGTTGAAATAATTTTAAACTCGCGTTTTAACTCCGAGTTTCCATTGTACTTCTTCTTTCAATACGCTGACTGTCGAATTTTTCCGTTTTCGACGAAACAAGTTGTTAAGTTGGTCATTTTACGGCATCTGTTACAAAACTTTCGCCTCGTCTTACTTCCGAGCTTAAAATTGGATTCGTTCTTAAAGTTAGTATCGACAATACTCGAGAGAAAGTCGCGAGCGAGAAATTTGAAAACGCTTTTAGAAAAGTATAATTCGAGATAGAGTAAGGGATAGAAGAATGGAATAAAACGAGAAGACAGAATTCCGATTGGAGTAAGCGCTCGATATAGAAAAGAGGGGAATAGCCAGAATATCAAAATGAATCCCCAAATGACCTGAGGGCAAGCAGATACGTGGGCGAAAGCACATTCCTCCCCTGCACAATCCTCGCCGAGCTTGCACCCTCTCTTCGCCTGCCAATTTACGTGCTAATCTGAAATCGATAAGTCCTCCGGCATGTCCTGAGACTTTGGGAATGTACGCTTCTACGAATTATTCAGTGCGCAGAGTTATTAATGTCTTGCTCAATTACAGGCGAGTTTTCACTCACTACAGGAAATCAATTAAGCACGCGTGGGGAGGTGACAGTGTCCCTCGTCGCGTAATCGTTAACTCTCGGCTACCGGCTGGGATTACAGTACTCCCATTTTCTCATTTTGTCCGTAATTAATCCGTGTAACGCGTCATTAAGATATAAGCGGCTGCTCGTGTCCGAATCTGAAATTTTATCCCGTCGTTACTTTGATTCGGGGTTTATTTTATCTGCATTTATATTAATTTTTGCGTTGCGCTTCCCTTCAAATTCATGGCGTAACTTCGTTATTGAGTCACTGATAACTGATACCAAAATATGAAATCCAATAAGTTTATTAGTTGCTCTATCAGAAAAATAACTCTACCGGACAACGCATGTAAGGGAGTGAGTATCTCATGAAATTGTTTTGATATCAATAGTTTATAAATTAATTGTTTTATTCCACAAAAAACATAATTTTGCAAAATGAGAGTTTTAATGTCAGAATGTGTAAGTATATGGGTGCGTGCGTGTTTTTTTTTTTCAAAGACGTATTTAACGTGTAAGAAGTGTAAAGGCTCGAGTGATGTACAATCAAATGTATAAAAAGAAAAGCCTATAAGAGCCGACACAGGTTTCTATGTGTGTAAAAAATATAATGTTTATTAGTAAACACATTTAACATTTGCTACATACTTTTGGAAATACAATATATTATCGAATGTCGATGTTTCTTGGCAAAATCACTTTAAATAATTAAATAGCGCTCTATGTAGCGCCAATTTGCTTTGCCAAATGTATCCAATTACTTAAATCGAGCTAACGTACATCGAGCATTTTTTAAAATATTTTTTTCACAAACATCACCATCATAAATGTTGGCGAATACCAATGCTGGCAATGTACGATGTAAATTGACCATATAACGTCCATATACGATATCACATTGGCCAATGTTGTCATACGTATATCATGCGTAGAGTTGGCTTTAAATAAACAAGAGAACAATGTGTGACAGATTCTGGTAGTAAATGAAAAGGGGGAATATCCACTTCCATTCTATATTTTTAATCGTGATATATATCCGTTGCATATCCATTGTTCCGTATTTCCACAATCGCCACATCTGCGAGATGATAAATATAATAATGTCGCTCTCAGGTTTTATACGGATTATCGTACCCTTCGCGACACGTCGTGGAAAGTGTGTGAGGGAAAATCAGGAAACATAGCGCTTCGGATCAATTCTAAGAAAAGCTCGAATAAGTAATATCAGTAAGAGAAGGCACCGTCTTGGAAGAAGGCCGTCATAAAATTCCGAGGGAAGCGACACTAAGCTCGCCTTTCTATGGGATTAACTCTCGCGAAATTCTCTCTCGACGGGACTCATTTCCCCGAGAAGCTTTGTGCGGCCGATAACGAATTTCCTTGTTTCCTATTCAGACGCGGGACATTCAGAAAACACGAAGAAAGCGTGCGCGGCATTAACCCTTTTCAATTGTGAGAAAAGGAATAAAATTGTCGGCTCTTCCGGATTTCTCGAATTCTGGACTACTTAAATTTTCCTTGAATTCTTAGATGCTTCGATTGCTATTTCATAGTTTAGTATAGTACAACTTCGAGAGAAGTCGCGTTGGCGAATTGTCGAATTGTTTTTTTCAAAACCATTTAGTTTATTGTGTATATATAATTCTGAAGCACGCATTGTATGTTGCAAGCGACAGAGCGGCATGACGAACAAAACGAATAAAAAAATACAGTTTGTGTCCTTTGTTTCCTGCAGACGCGATATAATCGGTCACTTTTCCCAAGTAACGAACCTGGGGGTGAGTGTTACTCTCCTGAAATAACCCCTAAATTGATTGAACGAACGGTTCCGTGGAGACGACGCAATTTTAGTCCACGTCTCCTGGGTCGCCATGCGATGCCATGTCGGTAAATAAAATGGCAAAATCAGGACTTACAATCAGTCAAAAGCGTCCAATCTCGCGCCTTGCGGAACAATGGATGCGATAGATGGAAATTTTAATTGAATTTTCATACCGCGCAACTCTATGCCGGTAAAAGCAGCAATCGAGTTGCTTGAGTCGATCATAGAATTGTGAAACTGCAGTTTCACGATCGCGCAATATGTATTTTAAATCGTATCGTCGTATTCTGTTTCGGTTACACGTGACTTTTCAAGAACTGATTAAGTGGGCGGTCCGTTATTAAGGGCTGTCAACTTTGTTTCTAATTGCGTTTCTAATTTCGATGTTTAAAGATACTTAGGTTTATCTAGTTAATTTGTGGTTATATAAATTTAACCTGATGTTTTACTCAATGGACTTCATTCATGACATCGTCATACCTCATTGAATAAAATATCAGATTAAGACTGACTACAAGTTAATCAACTTATGAAAAATCATCTTGTAATTGATCTTACAATTAAATTTGCAACAGAATTATACATTTTCAAATGAGTAAAGAAAGGTCCAATACGATCGAGGCTAAATTAGTGCTTAATAATATTAATCGTTGAGAGATTTGTTAATAATATATAATAATAATAATAATAAATATTACTACATGCTTCAATGATTGAATAATAATAATAAATATTACTACATGCTTCAGTGGTTGAATAATAATAGTAAATATCACTACATGCTTCATTGATTAAATGGGAAAAGACACTTCTTCCGGATAGTCGAGAGATTCTAATCCTAGTTGAGGTAATATTTCTCGCAATAAGTTCTTTACAAGTTTTTAAGACGTTAGTAGCATTATTATCAAATCGATGTTGAATTTAATTGTGATATTATTTAGCTTCAGTTTATGATTGCGTTTTAAATCTGACAGTAAGCAGCGCGTAGTTTATAACTGAAAGATAAAATTTACATTTAAAAATATTATCTTTAATCTATTAGCGTCCTTTCTTTACTTATACTGTTAAATCTATAGTATCAAATTTAACTTAAGGTGAGTCGTCACTGCTCCTATTTTCAATTATATTACGTTATTTTATACTAAAACGATAATTAAATTTGACACTATACAGTGTCACTATATAGTGTCAAATTTAATTATCGTTTTAGTATAAAATATCGATATATTTAGTAAGAGCAGTGGTGATTCAACATTAGGTTAAATTTGACACTATAAATTTAAGTATTCGATTTATTCATATAACGCGGTCTGAAATATCTTATTATTGTACATTTTCATTCTTAATCCTCCGGAGCTGATGTCAAAATCTGTAACATAGTTACTGACTTTATATCTGTAAGATGTAACTTGTGTTAAAAAGCACCCTAATCACTTTCAAGAAACCAAAACGACATAATTATATAAGAAAGAATAGACGATTGTAAATATATTTTTATAAGAATAATCCAAATTTGCAGATGTAACATAAAGAAAATTTAATTGTTTGACACTTTTGATAAAGAGACTTATAAGTGAGTGGGTCCAATAACCATTAATTCCAAATTAATAGAGAATAGAGAATGTCATTTTTTCGATTCTGCGAATAAAGTCATGATACAGCAGATCTGTGGATCTTTGCGTGAAATACCCTTGGGAGTTGCTCGTGATATCCAGTAAGCAAGGAGATACAACCTTGACTAACCGTGAAGACCTAATCATTTTAATCCTCTGTGTTACAGCTTTCTCGTCTAATTCTCATTTCACAGAAATGCATAAAAATTATTCACACCGCATATATGAGTTCAAATTGTAAACAGTCGTGACGTTACATTTACAACTCCTGAGTTATAACTTCTCTTCAATTATTTCGAATTTAATTCTGAGATAAATTACGAGATGAATAAGTCTTTAAGCTCATGGCATACATAAAGCAGTAAAACATAAACAGTAGCGAATTAGTCAATCACAGTAGAGAACCTAAGACAATGACGTAAACAGTATACGAAAAAAAAAAAGTTTGTTAGAATATTTGGAAAATTTAGCTACATACGGATCTAAAAATAATTTTGTCGGATCAAAATAACAAGCATGATGAACAATGTTGAAAAATTTTGACAGTCTAGCAACTTCAGTTTGGACATCACACATATGTATGTATTTTGATGATTCAACAAAATTATTTTCAGATCCATATTTAGCTAAATTTTTAGATGCTTCACGAAAATTGTTCTTTTCGTGCAAAATCCAAAGCGTTGATTTACTTACTGCTTACGTCTTAGTTATTTTGTGTGTTATAACCTTTAAACGCAGAAACACAAGCAAAAATGAGATTCGATTAGTAGTCCCTTAATAACGAATTGTGTGCTTAATCAAATATGAATCATCAGCTCTTGAAAAGTCACGCAGCAAACAGGTGAATTCCCAAAACAGACTCATCGATATTATATGATAACGTAAATCCGAATTATCATCGCTCCATCCATGTTATCGTGTCGATACTAACAAGTTAAGGCGTGCTTGCACAGTGAAAAAAAAATTGATCAACATTTTCGGGATATTTACTGGTTTAATTGTCATTTATTACATTACGATGTCAATCGGCCAAATTTGCCTTGACACAGTCTGTCAGATTATTAGATTTCTAGAAATACGAAACGATACGAACGAGCTATATATTCAGCATGCAAATAAGGCATAATGGACAATGAAAAGCTGATGAAACGTGATAAATCGCTCACACACAATTTCCATATTGTCGAAATTTTCCACGTACTTGGGAACATTTTAACGTGTCTCTAAAAAAAAGTTGGAATGTTTACGATTTGCTAATTGTAGTAGATAATTATCGTTGATATTTTTTGAGATAGATACATGTATATTTTTAGCTAGAAATAATTATGGTGAAAGGTTACTGATGTAGACACGTACCTTAATATATTAATACTGCGTTAACAGTGCGGTAGGACATCCGAAAAGTGCAATGCGTCGCATGAGCACTATCACCTTACACTATCACTGCGTTGGCACTGCCATAAATGCATCATCGTACTACCATGTATCAGCAATTCCGAAACGTTCATCAATATGCATATGTGAGATCGAAATGTGAGATCCACGTTACTACTGATACTTCTAGCACTACTATAGATAAACCGTACCGTTGGTCATAGTTCAATATGACAGGAACTATAGAGAATTGATATTATACATTTCCCCTATATATACCGACATTTCGAAATGCTATATTTTGTAGCGTTGCCGCTGCTATAGTCGCACCCTTATACCAACGTTTCTTCAATCCCCGCCCCAGCATTTTTTCGACGTGATTCCGAGAACCGACGTCAGCCTCATCGCACCAATTTAACGTTCTGTCTAAATCACGAAGAACCTACTACGAGAGATGGTCTGGGCGCAAACCTGACCCCCGGGGGGTTTCGCGCGCTGATAATTGGAAGCGCACGAATCATCCCCCCGGGAACGTGCACATGTCACGATCGTAATGCATCTCGCGCCTTTTCGACGACGATGCCGGGTGCTAGGAGATATGACGTGGCCCGATCGAATGGTCCACTTTTCGCATCGCTAAGCCTCCACTCCCGTGGTCGATATTTATTGCGCCTCGGCCGAGGCCGAGGCTCGCAACTGCACCGAAGAAACCGACTCGATCGTTTCGCGTCCCTCGGGCCAACTGTTAATCGGCCCGTTTCCTCGAGGAGGAAACGCGCGTTCTCTCTCTCTCTCTCTCTCTCTCTCTCTCTCTCTCCGTTCCCTCCGCCGGCTAAAAATCGCCTCCTCCTCTCCCTACTCTCCCCGGCTCTCGATCGACCCACGCCGATTTAACGGCCGCCACGAAGGAGAGACGATCGCAGCACGACGTTCCTGGTGGTATCGCGCCACTGACGGTCGTCCGTTTTCGAGGACGTAGACTCGCTTGCCATTGCCATTGTTATCGTCCTCGTCCTCGTCTTCGTCTTGGTTGTCGTCGTCGTCATCGTGCGGTCACCGTCGTCGTCGAGCAGACAATTCACTACGGCGTTTCCGCGAAGAGGCCACTCTCGCGGATGATCGCATTACGAGAGGAAGGGAGAGCGACTGCCAGGGAGAAAAGAGAGTGCACGACGGGGTACGACACGGCGAGTATTTCCCTCCCCTATCCTACCGTCGCGTCATCCCGCTGGTTCGACGCTGCCTTCGAACCATCACCTCGAACCAGCACCGAGCAATGAAATGTCACAAACTCTACTACTCACTCGACGAGTCAGGGCAGTGGAGCTTCATGAATGCGTCTCGCAGTACGTATCAGGCCATCGGAGCACGGCCGAACTCGCGGCCCTTCTTCCGCAGCTTCGAGTCTAAAGCCACCGTCCGCACCGATA
>NW_011627021.1:1302213-1388037 GCF_000204515.1 Acromyrmex echinatior
TCTTGTTTGAGAAATCCCAGTCGCTCTAGATGTTTCTTTTTCGAAAGTAAGTTTGTTACCTGGATGACCTTACGGATCCGGAATCCTTTAAATGTTATCTACATCTTGATACCGAGTGAATACGATATCAGAACTGCATACCGAGTTGGGAATGAGTATAGAATCATTAGGGAGTCTGAAATAGCTACGAGAAGTAGAAATTAGAACTCGTCCGAGCGCACGAATACGTGTAATCGATTTACGATAGAGAATAGTAGAGAATTAAAAGACTCGGATAGCGAGCGATCCAATTAGCGAATTCGTCCTTGTTTTCTCCCGTTAATTTACCCAAAGGTGGCAATGATGCCAGTCACGTTTTCCGAGAGGAGCACAATTACGGCGGACGCATCCGTCAACCATGGCGCGGGTCATTCAGGAACGAACGTAATTAACGTTGGAGTTGCCGGCGGAGGGGTTAAGTGGTCGCGCACCTAATAAGCGTCGACAAATGGACGAAATTACGGACGGAATATCCGAGCAATTGCTATGAATTACGAACGCGCAAACGTTCCAAGTCCGAGGGACGCTTTCGCGCTGGCTTTCGTCTGGCGTGTCTAGCTGATCTAGCATCGAGACGCGCACACGTCAGAATCTGGGGCGCGTTGGTAGCTCCCAGTTTTCCCGGGAAAACGGGACTCTCTCTTGTCCTCGTCCATGGTGGAAAATAAGGTGTATCACTCCCGTGAATGCGCACTCGTCCATAATGGATGTTTTCCATTTAGCGACACAAGTCGACACAAACATTCTATCTTTCTTGATTCATAGAGTAGCAAAAATAGAAAGACACTTGTGTCGACTTGTGTCACCAAATGGAAAGCATCCAGTAATGACCGCGCTCTTTGCGATCAATTAGGAATTGATCGTAAGTACCAAAAAGCAATATGGTTGCTAGCTTAGTTAGCTGTTAATCGCTGTCAATCGAGGGTTAGACGAATTAAGAGTCCAAGACGCCAATGTGTATAAAAAATTGTAAAACGCACAAACGGTGCTATGTATGTATAAAAAAACAATTAAATTTTTTAATCAAAAGAACCATTTGGACTTAATATTTCTATCGATATCATTTGGTGAATTTTATGCCATCATTTCATTACATCAAATATAAGTTTGTATTTATAGTCAATTGTTAATAATTTTTATTATGTTTATATCTAATTAATTACATGTTTAACATTGATAATGAAACCCGATCGGTGTCGGTACGTTTGTTTTTGCTATTCTACTTGTAATACTTGTAACTTTTATGTTAATATATATCATTAATTCTGAATTTATTGTATTTGGCTCGTATTCATTTTCAACATAATTTCTTTTAATTTTGTATTACTTGAGCCATATTATATTATATATTTAAAATTTTTTAGATCAACGGAATTTGTCAGCGAAAATTGACGGAAATCAGAAATCAGAAATTGACATTTTTTACGGTTGTATTTGTGATCAACTTTTAATTGGCTGCTCTCACTCTGTTGCTGCCATTATGTGCAATGATATATCTTAGGTCTGTTTTCTGTGGCTGAGCTAATACACTGTTGGAATTTAAAGTAAGACAGATATATGTTTGATATTTGGCGAAAGCGAGGAAGAGTTTCAGTGCAGTCTAAAGTGCAGGAATAAAAAGCAGACCTCTTGTTTTCTTTCACCATACTCTCATTTAGAACGGGGGTTTTCTCTCCTCCCCTTCTTTTGGGAGAGTTTTTGTTCTTAGCAAACCGTGACGGTTTTAAAAATCGCCTCGTGTCGCGCCCAGCTCTCGATCGCGGCCGCTTTCCTTCTGTCGCGTGCGACGTACAATGCTTGTGCGGCTTATCGTGGAAAGACGCTATTCGCAGTACAATAAATCACGGTGAATTTCCGCGTAGCGACGTTTTCGCGTTTAACCTTGTTATCCAGTTCGGGAAGCTAAAATTGACCTCGTTTCGATCTCACGTCTGGCGAATGCTCGTTTCAACACTTCCACCAGCACCGATATCACGGTCACGTGGCGATCTCCGCGCGACAATCGCCGCACTTTCCGGTGAAATGCGATCGACGGGGTCACCCCGAAACGAAAGCTAGTTCGTAAAAGAAATAGCGGGGTCGAGTACCCGATCTGAGCATCAAAGGTTGTCCACTTCCTTACGAGGAAAGGCGGGAAAACAAGGAATCGCCGTGAGGTCTCGAAAGAGCACCCAGTAGCAAGAATTAGAGCGGCATAGAGCAGCTCTTATCGATCGCGCCCCAGGAAGGCCTCTCATTTGATTTTTAGTAGCACGTTTCGTGTGATCTCTCAAGCTAGCACCAGACTGTTCGCAATTCGTGGCGATTCGCTCTTTGGTTTCGTCAGAAAAACCTCTCTATTCTAGTGAATCGGCGATGAATTTTAAATAACGAACATGACTTCGACGATTATGTCCATTTACACTATTTGCGAATTTCAAACTGCTATTTCGAACCATGAATCGCACTCTTCAAATGGATCGTCAAAGATATCACTGTAAATCTAAGTGTAGTAGGCACAATAAGTGTCTTTTATTATAGGTATATGTGTGTGATGTGTGTATTCAAAAGATCCTTATTCCATGACAGTTCCTAATAACGGTAACAATATTGTACATTGTCATTACGCAGAAAAAGCTACATATTAATGATAATTTAACGACATCTTTACTGTCGTTAAGAGTTATAGAATAGGGATCTTAGTTTTTCATGTAAAAATAATACATTATATTGCATACAAAAAAGGATTTACATATTTAAAGTGTAGTATAATGTCATTTTTTACATGGAAAACTATGTTTCTCTCTCTCACACACACACACACACACACACACATATACGAAGCCATATTATTATTCACTTGGATTTACAGTGCATGACACACCTTGTACGCGCGTGAGAAAGGACACGTATATGATATCAGCGCAATTCTGAAGGATATACTGAAAAGAAACACGGAAAAAATAGATTGCATGGTACAAGCAAAGTTATAGCTTACTGCGCGAATTCCACATCTATAACTAAGAAGATTTGGTGGTTTAACAAATTGTTAATGTTATTCAGTTGTCAAAACTTTGCTACTTGAACATAGAAAACTAACTGTCCATGTATTACGACTGTAGATTTACTGAATCAGTGAAGTGTTTTATATTTGTGACGCTATTATATGGTAAAATAATTATGGTTAAAAGCTGCATTTTTATAGTTATATTTTATTGTTATTACCGTTGCAATGTTAGTACACTGTAAAAATGTTTTGATTAAACCAACAGAAGGCGCCAACAACGTGAATAGTATTCTAGTGAAGATAAACAGAATTTCTAGTTGTGATAACAAAAAATTCTGTTCGCTTTCAAAATGTCGTTTTTATTGATTTAATTAGAATTTTTTAGTGCAATATATAATCCTTAATGCAATGATTTTTTGTTCCTTCATCACATATGATGGATCGTTCGTGTCCAGAGTTATTTTTTTATCGTTTTAATGAATATACAAAAATTGTTAAAAGATTCTTACGTATATTTTAACATCTTTAGAAAATATTTGTGAAGTTGTGTATTTAAAAAAAATTGTATATTTAAAAAAGATTGTATTATAAATATTATAATTATTTATTTAATCTTTTGAGTTTTTTAAAAAGAGAAATGGGGTTGCCACAGACAACCAGAAAAACCGGAAAAAAAATCAAAGAAATTGAAATTAATGAAATTAGTGATGGAAAACCGGGAAAAGTCAGTCAAATGTAAAAAAATCTGAAATTTCGAAATTAATATATAATTTTTTAAATACTATATGACGTTTATAGTCAAATACGTTCAAAACTTGCGCACTTTAAATGATTTTAATAAAATAATTCAATGAAATTTGCTCTTTTATTTATATAAAATAATTAAAATTTATATTTTATTCCTCTTTTAGTGTTTTATCCCTCTTTTCGTCATAGTTGCATTTTTTCCAAAAGTAATTTATTTTTTGCTGACTTGAATTTTTTTCGTTGTTTTTAATAAAATAAATTAGCTTTTCTACCATCCTAAATGTTAAAATTTACATATTTTATATTAATCATGAAAAATTTTCATCTGAAAAACTTGGAAAAGTCAAGGAATTTAAAAATTCATTTTCTGTGGCAACCCTGGAAATGTGCAGGATACGAATGTATCGTAATCGTATATACTACAATACTATAAAGGATAATTACAATGTATTTATAGCTCTATCCCCAAAAAGTATTAAAATTGGTACCGAAAATAATTACAAATTATAGCTAAATTATGATAATTGCAACCATCTATTTCTCTCAGTGTACCGAGCAGTTTCGGCAAATTAGAATCGCGCGAGATCAATTGTTATTATAGTAACAATATTTTACAATCAATAGCGACAGTATTAATCCTCATATTAAACGATCGACAAATATGAGCCAACGAAGGATTATTTTTAAATTTAGAGACTCTATAATCGCTCATAGCCAAACTCTGATATAAGACTCTCTATTTCAAACGATACGTAAAGGATCAACAATTGATCCGTATATGCGTACCGATAACTCGGAATTTTATTGTGTACCGTGCAAGCGATTTTCAACGGCCAACTTCGACCCACACTCGACATCGCATACCGCGACAACGAGTCACGATCACATGAAGTGAATTCGATCGGACAATCAAGATCGCAGGATCCGGATTAGATGTCCGTTATACCAAGTCTGCGTGTTTACTAGAAACGTAATCGACGATGGCGAAAGTGATTTAATCGAAGCCTCGCCCAAAACAAGCTTACGCCATAGAGTCGCCGGTTTTCTTATTTCATTTTAATGCGTTCCTTCAAGAAAGACCCCTCTGCGAAAGGCAGATCTCGTTCTCTATTTTCTGTCGATTCAAATAAGGTATTGTACGTTCGCAACACCTGGCCTACCTACTGGCAAAAACGTCTGGGTGTCAACATAACGAGCCAGACGTTTTTTGTCGAGGTTTATGGCACAAAGACATCTCCAATCTTTTTGGGAATTTAACTGCGAAGCAATTGAGAGATGTAGGTCCCGAGGGCCAGATCAGAATTCGTGACATCATTCGTTACAACAAGTTTAACGCTTTTATGCACAGGATGTTGCGTCATCCGTGCGTAATGGTGAGCAACAAATATATCGCGTATATCTTCGCGTAACAAGATAACGAGCGAAATACGAGTACTCGTTATGCACGCATCAAGGACTGTAAATTGTACGTAGGCTATCATAGCTGTGAGTTGTTTCTATTGATAACAAAATATTCTTGCGAAACGAGATTCCGATTTTTTATTACTCGTAAAGAGTCGCAGCGAATTCGCTTGGTTGCGTATTCAGTGCACATTAAAGTCGTTACACTGTACAAATTGACGTAAATATGTGCGTTTAATATTATAAATATAAAAATGGGTTAAACTGTGAAATATATTATTGTACTTCATTATTTGGTAAAATATATATTGGCCATTTTATTGTTTTCACTTTTTATATTCAGATAAGATCTGAATATATACAACTGTTTTAATGTACTGAGAGAAAAATGTGTGTACTAAATTTTAATAAATATTTGTTTGATTAGTGCCAGTTTAATATTTACTAAATGTAAACAAATATTTATTTGATACAAAAATCATTAATATGTTTAACTATTACTTTTTATTTAGCAAATATTAATTTTTCTGTAAATGTTATATTAGTATTATTCAAACAATTATTTATTAAAATTTAGTATAGCTTTCTCTCAATGTACGCATTATTCTGTATTTTCAAAAAATATCGAAAATGTTTGTATAAAAATACTCTAGTACATGTTATATTATTATAAATTTCTCTATAATATAATATTTAATTCATACCTATGTGATATTTTTCGAGAATAAGTACGCTGAAAAAAATTTGCAGAATTTTAATAAATTGTTTCAATGATACTAACAAAAATATTTATTTACAGTAAATAAATATTTACTCAAAATAAAAAAAATATCCCATACAATACGCTTTATCTCAGAAATGTCCCTGTATTCTCGTAACATTAGAACATTCTCAGAATGTTCTTCAAAACATTCTTTGGACATCTGTATATTATATGGGATAGTTAAATCAAATAAATATATATTTACATTTAGTATTATAAATATTTCGTTAGTTACTATTGAAACAAATATTTATTAAACTTTAATAAATTTTTTTTAATGTACATACTATAGCGTGTCTAAACCGAAATTCTTTATTGAAAAATGAATGTTAATGATCATTTTGAAATATTTTTACATCATTTCAACATTATGATAACTTGTTATTCTGCTTGGGAAATGACTACCTGAAATAAAGCTGTCCTTTACAACAATTGAACGTAGTGTCTTCACCATAACCGTAGGTGAAGACACAAAATATCCGCGCGAGCGAGTACCATCATTAAAATTACCGTACTAGCGTCTACATACATTCGATAAACGGCAATAGTGCTACCGGTCATGTATCGAGAAACGAGTCTCGCGAATGCATCTAATCTAAACGCGCCAAGTCTCGCGGGTAGGGCGGTCGGCGGAGTGGAAGCGAGATCGAGAACGCGAGCGAGTCGCGCGATAAGGACAGCATCACCGCCGTCCGGGACTTCGGTCGCGTTAAAACCGTGAACGCCGCGCGCGGCGTCTCAGTCGCAGCTCCGCGCGCGCGCCGTGAACGCGATTGAACGCGATTGAACGCGATGTTACGCGCGCGCTAACCTACCGTGTGGATCGCTTCGTTCTCGCGACGCATCGCAAGGAAGAATCGTGCGCTAAGCGAGAGCGGGAAACTCTGGTGCGCGCTCGTACGTAGAAACGAAGCGCCAGACCTTGCCGTGTCACGATCGTCACGGGACGTCATTGAGAGGTTGAGGTTGTGAGGTTAGGGACGTCGTCCGTTTACGGACAGCGTCGTATCATACATACGCACGCACGCACGCACACGCACACGCAGCCGCCTGAAGCAAGCTGTGTTTGCGGACGCCACTGTCAGTTTTACATTCAACTAGTGGAGGAACCCCGGGGCGAGTACTAAATGGCGTAACGGCGACGCTCGTGGACGTGGACAACGCACGACAGAAGGGAAACATAGAGAAAGAGAGAGAGAGAGAGAGAAAGAGAGAGTGAGAGCGGAGCCGGAAGAAAGGCGCGGAGCCTTTGATTGTTCGTATCGTGACGTAAGGTGAGTAACGGACCTCTTCGCGAATGCGTAACTTTACACGCACAGAGGACAACGGGGTGGCAGGGGGGAGAGGAGGGGGGAGACAAGAATCGCGTTGGAAGTAAACACGCTTCAATTTTTAATATTCCCGGAATACGATTTTACTCGTTTCGCAACACTCTCTTGTTGACACAAAACACTCTGTTTACGCAAGTTCTGCGCGATTATGTCACTCAACTCGATGCTTTATCATAATTGTGTTCACGCATTTCTTCGTGTCCTCGCATATGAAGGAGAAAGAAACAGCCGTTTCAACTTCCTGTTTTTTTACATTCTCATGCGTTTGTCCTTTAAGCTCGAAGAGATCGTATTCGAATTTAAATGATGAGAGGCTACTGTGAAATAAGAATACATTCATAAAAATTCAACGAAGGTCTACACGCAACGCTGGTGAAGTACCGTGAAAGAGGGAGAGCGAGAGTGAGAGAGAGAGAGAGAGAGACGCGACTGTCTTACTACCTGTTATGCCGGAGCCCGTTCCCACGGTATCCTCGGTTCACGCGTGTGTGCGCGAGCACGGCCGTGTGTAGGTACGCAAAAGAACGAAGAACAAAGATAGAGGTGTACCGCCGAATATTGTTTGGTTCTCGCGTGTCGTGACGCGTTCGCGCGTGCAACCCTCTCCTCGTCCCCAACCTTGCGTTGAGACCACTAAATATACCGGTTTTTTTTTCTACAGAGAGACGTGTCCTTTTTTTAAGCTGGTTCTACGTTAGACGCAAGGCAGTCGCAAGGTTGTTGCAACCAATCTGAATCACATTTTGAAATTAATGCTTCAGATTGCCTGCCGCAACGAGCTTGCGTCTGAAATCTCAACGTCTACGTTGAGATTTTTAATCTCAAGAAATCATAAGAAATTGACTAATCACAATCGAATGTGAAGAGAATAATCGATTGTGTTGGTCAATTTCTTACGGCTTACAATTAAGGGTCCTCTACGTAGACGGTCGTGGAATCTTTAATCGTAGGAAACTTTCATTCTAATCGAGTATTCTCCTTATATTTGATTGTAGTTGATTTCCTACGACCATCTACGATTTCTATGTAGAGGACCCTTAAGTTGTATGGACCATTACTTAAGCTTCAAGACTTGAGCCGTAAGAAATTAATTTAATTATAGTCGAATGTGAAAAAATAATCTACTATGATTGATCAATTTGTCAAGGTTTAAAATTTAAAGTTTAGGTGATTCCGGATCTACAATTTCAAGCCCTAAGCCGTAAGAAATCGATCAATTACAGTCGCATGCGAGGAGAATAATTGATTATGATTCGTCCATTCCTTATGGCTTAAAGCTTAAAAATCTATTGTAGATCCGGGCTAATGGCTTATTGTAGAAAGTCCATTAAGGCTGGAGCACAGACCTTTGCATAAAACAAGATTAATTATGCGTAAGATTACTATTACATTTGTCGTACGACAAAGATTTTAACTTTATTGATTGATTGGCTATAGGATAAAGAGACAACTTCTCTTTCTTGCAGCCAATCGATAGGCTTGAAATCCTTTATCGTACCAAGTGTAATACCAGCAAGACTATGCTTCCGTCTTTAAAATCTTATTACAGATGTCACTTAATACAGAGCCAGCTTTAAAGAGCTACACGATTTTTCATTTCCTAAGGAAAACGAGAAAGTCCAAATAATGTCACATTGACTGAATCATAAAAAAAATAAAATAAAATAAAATAAAATAAAATAAAATAAGAAATTCGGTCAATATGACATGAAATTGACATTACGTTGACTTTCTTATTCTCCTTGGGTTTCTTTTCGCTTACTCGACAACTCGCGGCTGTTTCCTCCTCGTCTATTTGCTTGCTAACGCGCGTCACCTCACCGCCGCGTCAGCGTAGCGATCTCCATTTCTCGTAATGGATTCCTTAAGTGACTCGTCTCTCCGGGGGCACTGGTATATTCTCGTAACTCCCGGCAGAATTTCCCGTACTGATAAATCCATTAGCGGCCGTTCGACGTAATCGGTTTTCTAAGGGGATAAATCTTATCGCGCGGGAGAGAGGCACTGTTGTCTGCAGTTCCGTGCGAAGCTGTGTATCAGCTCCATTACGATGTCCCATACATATTCATACGTGCACTATGCCGAGGAATATCGTCCCGAGCTAGTAGAAGATTACCCGCGCGTCGCGCACAAACGAGGTCGCCGTCCTCGCTTCGCGACAAATAAATTAACAAGACGGTACCCATCTGGCCGTTCGCGTGCTGAACTTCTCGCGAGATAAATCCTTTCGTCGATCTGAAGAAGGTTTAACTATCAGTTACAGCAATCTTCTCTCGAGCGTTCGTGTATTTTTGAATCATTTAACGTAGAGTTCTTAGAGTTTTTATTTTATAACTTTCAAGTCGTTATTTTTTATTTTCTGATGGATTTCAGGATTAGACTTAACCTGATAATAATGTAAAAATTGTATTTTTCTAGTTATGATTAATCATGGGACTAATGGTTTCGTAATGGTAATTTTAGAAACCGGTTTTTCATTATCTGGTTGATTTGTGGTTTGGACTTAACCTTACTTAACTTGATAATAATGTAGAAATTGTATTTTTTTTTTTTTTTTAGCTATGATTAATCACTAAACTATTTAAATTAAATAAAATTAATAGTTTTGTGGTGTGTGATAACTTTAAGAGGCATTTTACAATAAGCCATTAGTAATAAATCAGAAGTTAGAAGCTGGAAATTGACCAATCATAGTCAATTATTCTTCTCACGTTCGATTATGATTGGTCAATTTCCAGCTTCCGACTTCTGATTTATTATTAATGGCTTATTGTAGAAAGCCTCTAAAAATTACTACAAAAGTTTAATGCTCAACTACAGCTTAGAAAAATAATATTTACCAATTATTATCAGTGTTATCAGATTAATTCTTAAAAGATGGTTTGGTAATGGTCTAATCATAAATTATCCAGACGATAAAAAACTCGATCTTAATTATAATATCTGCGCAACAACGATGTAATGGTATCGTTACTGTCGTTAAGAATTACAACCTTTAGGTTAATATTTCTTTCGTACGATTTAATTTTCCATAGATGTGCTGATTGGCTACAAGAATGGATTAGAGACCTTTAAACTCAAAACTTCTCTATTCTGTAGCCAATCGACACACTTAGAAAATTTGACAAATGAAATATGAATCCTAAACTAATTTTTTTTCTCTGGTCAAACATTCTTTTCTATTATAATATGCATCTACACGTTTAGAGAAACGCCTTTGAGAAACGTACCGAGTTAAGTGTATTTCCTCCGGCGGGGAGTCTGTCCGTCGCTATCGGGATCTTTTCACGGTGACCGACCGAATCTCGTTGTAAGCACGTCGGAACGAAGAAGAAGGTGAGTCACGCCGACTAAAAACCCGTCTAAGGCTCGTTTGTGCGAGCAAAACGACGAGGAAACCCCGGTTCGGCGGAAATGAGAGATAAAAGGCCGTGTATGCGGAGCCAGTGGCTCCCCGTGGTTTACGCGTGACGATGGACAGGTTCGGTAGGGACGTTGTATCTGCGTGAACTGCATGAGTCACCGCTTCTAAAAGTAGTCGTTGATAAACAGCCTCTTTATGGGCAAGAACGATACGAGGCGACAACCTCGATCTTTGCCCGATCTCAAGACCTGCTCTGATCGCACAGGGCAGATTTTTAGGGAAAGGGAAGATTCTCTCTCTCTCTCTCTCTCTCTCTCTCTTTCTCTTGGATGAGCCAGGCTCTCGACAACACCAACTTTCGGACAGGTAGTCTTTAAGTCCGATGTGGAGGATCGGTTCGCTTTGAGCTCGCTCCGCCGTCCGAGGTTCTTCCACATGTAAGACGCAATCGCGTGACCACCTACCCGCCAACTTGAAATTACTTTCCTGGAAGGAAAGACTGGCGTTCCCACCGACGTGCTCGATTGCCCCTTGCAATCATTTCGGCCCCCCCGGGACCTCTGCGCCCTTTTTGGCAAGTATACCTTTGCGCATTGCAACAGCTATATCGTAAGTACTGTAGCCTTCCTTTTCGCTCGAATTTCAGTTCGTGAGAGCGAAGATATACATTTTTCTTTCGCGATGTAAGGAAAAGTGATCTTGGTGAACACAATGCCGTGCCGTGCGTGTTGCCTTGTTTGACGGCCTCAAGGTCGAGTTTCTCGTGCGATCCTTAAGATCACGGAACGATCTTTTCTCGTAGATTTCGTGAGGAAAATAGGACAGACGAGCTTTATATCGCTTTCATGAAAGCACGCTCACCGTAAAGCTGCTCCGACGGGATTTTACGTGCGCGTCGCCGTTTCGTTACGTTCACGATACTTTGTAACCATATCGTTAAATCTAACGATCGTGCGTTATTCAGGCTTTATGAAGGCGTTTTAATCATGATTTTCATCCATGTCTATCTTGATCGCTCATTAAAGCTCAGGTTGCGCCGATTTTCGCTTGTTCTTCATGAGGTAGAATGATCGATTTTTCGATTTATTTTGTGGGGAATCCACTTGTCACGAATTTTACGATTAATAATGCTCGTATCTACCAATGTAGATTACATCGTTGGAAAGTTTGTGTGACATTTAATTTACATTTTTGTTTGTGTTACATTTCACGTGTCCCAAACGGTGCACTCAAATTTATTAATTTAACATAAGATGAATATGTATAAGGTGTAGCAGAAATATTAAAAAATAAGTACAAAAAGGTAATACGGATAGTTTATAAACCGTGAAAGAATTTTTTTCAGTAAAATTAATATTTATGACATGTTAAATTAACACATAAATATTTTAGTCATTCATTTTAGAATTTATGTTTTAAAATATATTACTTTTATGTTATTAGTTCATGTACTCATAAATTATGTTATTTTAACACTAAAAAATGTTGAATATCAATTTAATACAAATTATTTTAATAACATTATGTTAAATTAATATTCGAATTTATTAAAAATTCAACACAAAATTTTAACAAGGACTTGAACCGTTTTCAACATATAAATATGAAATGTTTTTTACTGTATAATATTTTTACTTCATCTCGATTCAGTTTATCAAAACGAACCAAAATTGTACATAAATACAATAAAATATTCATTAATGAAAATTAATTCAATGAATTCTCATAATTTAGGTTATAAAACTATTACTAAAATTTATATTGCAAGGATGAATATATAGTTATATAAATGAATCCAGTTATTATATCAATGAATTAACTATATTAAGTCAGACATTAAATTGGACATTGATGGTTAATGATTATTCATTGGACCAAAAATGATTCAAATTTTTTTCAATGTAATTCTTACAATTAGAACTAGAAAAAGATGAAGAGTTAGGGTAATCGAAATTAAAATGAAATTACACAGTAAACAAAATTGTGTATTTGTGTTGGAAACGTCCACTCCATTCTATGTTAACAGTTTGTATTGAATTTTTTAATATTTTCGAGTGTTAATTTAACATAATATAATTATTCCAAAAAACAAATGAATGAAGTACGTGTTAATTCACTTAAAAAATACTTCTACGGTTTGTTTACAAACTGTGTGTCGATATTACCTTTTTTTTATATTTATTCTTTTACATAATATTTGTGTAACCTTTTAATATATTTATCTTGTGTTAAATAAACCTAAAAATTTGAATGGACATTTGCGACATGCGATTTATGTTTATGTTTAATTTAATACATTTTTTCCAACAGTATACATTGATAGAAACGGACATAAAACAAATCGAAGGCGGAAATGGGGAAGAGATCTTTTTTATATCATGCTTTTATGCTAATGAGACATATATTTCTTGTTATAACGTATCCGTATGAAGCGATGTATGATTGATACTGCCGTTTAGTCCATCGTATGACACAGTAATAAATTTCATACATTACTAATGGTTATTCTACGGACGCTCTTTTCTTCGTTTAACCATATTTTCAAGCGAGAACGTTTGCCGCTTTTTGCGATCGAGACGATTGCGTTCGCTAAAGTACGATCCTTAATTGCTGCAAATGGACACGCGAGTTTATCAGCGAGCTGAGCACTGTGCGAGATCGTGATTTTAAATGGTGATTTTAAATCTGCGTATCCGCAAGATTGGGGGCTAACGAGAGATTTTTAGGAATTGAAAGAAAATTCCTTATGATATTCGTGATATCACAGATCTGAAAATCAATAGAGTCGAGATTACATAAGGAAAACTATGATCAAGGGTTAAATATTCATCGACTCCTACACGGAAAGAATGATTTTGCTAAAGTATCTAAAAATTTAGCTAGATTATACAGATCTGAAAATAATTTTGTTTGACTATGAGAATAATTTTGTAGGAATCTCAAGCGTGATAGCAATGTTGCAAAAAGTTTTGACATTCTGACAACCAGTGCTAAATTAAGGCTGCATATTAATGAAAGTAGCGTGAAAGTTCGCCATATGTATTAGACCTATTATTATATTAGATGTTGGAATTAATTCGTAGCATTTTACAAGTGATGGGAAGTACTTTCATTAATGTATTTTTTAATGCTCATGTGAAATAAATAACATTCTTTCATTAAAAAACGCTACGAATTAATTCCAACACCTAATATCATATTAAAGGTTGTTGTTTTTTGTAAAAAAAAAAGCAGTTTTGTAACTGTTGCAAGATTTTATATGATTGGTTTAGATTCAATGAGAAACCTAAGAACAAGATCAATCGTATTAAAGAATTTCACAATAGTTACAAAGCTGTTTCTTCTGTTGAACGCAGCCATTACTAAGCGCTTTTTGAGAAAAGACAAAATTCAAATCCAAGAAATCAAGTCCAAGATGGCGATTGAATATGATAGTCAATAGAAAAACGCAATAGAGAAGCAACCAATATTATAGAAAGTTGCGGTTTTCGAGTATTTGCTCAGATAAAATGTGCTACTTTTATTAGCTTTAATTTGAGAGTTCCACAGTTATTTTGATGATCCAACAAAATGATTTTCAGACTTGTGTCTAGCTGAAATTTTAGATTTCAGCAAACTCCGTTCTTTCCGTGCGCAAGTATTATATATTTAAGAAAATACGTTGCATACATTAGATCCTTGCCGACGCAGGCATGTTTTTTCCAGCACGTCTTACTGAATGAATTTGTATGCCGGTTTCTCTAACCGCGTAATTTAGCGTAAGTAGACGTTAACGACATGGAGATGACGGCAAATGGTGGAAAGTCCCTCGGCGCTATTCCTTCTAATAGTCTCCAGTTTCCCTTGCGCATTTTCGAGAAGCAAAATCATGTTCGTGGGATTAATCGCGAACACGTTGAAACATTAACGTTGTAACATTATCACACATGCGTTAACTATGGTTTCTCACGTGCTCCAGATTCTCAACAAATTAACCGTGTGCGTTAGTTGAATTCTAATGAACGTACAGATGTTTAGCTTCTTATCCGAGATCCGACTTTCATTCTCCTGATAAAAAGTTAGATTATTAAAGACGACAAAAAATCGATGCCACTGGGGAAACTCTAAAGAAGAGATTTAGAATTTAGAAAAGAGAATGTATAAGGTGTCCAACATTGTACATTTAACGTTTCTTTTTTCGCGAGAGCCATTGGCGGTTGCGGATTGCGAGTGCTTTCGCAAGAAGTGCCACTCGAAAGAATGTAGTGTGGCAAATGATTGTTGAAACGAAAGCTTTCCAAGCTTTCCCGTTTTGTCTGTTTCCGTCGTCACTGCACTCCGTCGGTTCAATTCATAGACAGCGCTCAGCAATGTTAAACACTCGAGGAACGCCAATTTGTTCCTCCAGATAGTTGACGTAACGAAGTAGAGCGAATTAAGAAGCGGTAGTTTGTGTGTTCGCCGGCGAAACCTCCTTGTACGAGAAAGTCAATCGCATTATAGAACTACGGAGCATCTTCTACTGTCTTCTAGCTATCGTTAACCGTGTCACCCGGTCGGATGACGTTAACGTCTACTTATGCTAAACTACGTCGTCAGTCGAGACGTAGTTACGTATAATATAAAAACAAAGCACGTAGAGTGTTTTAGATAGGTATATCGGTTGGAAGTGACCCCGCACTGTCCGTCTGTCGATTCCAGGACACGACTAACTGTAAAAATATCGGGAACATCCTAATCTCCTGTGAAACTTGTGATGGCGGAGGTTACTGCAGGTGTCTCGCAACGCCGCGGGCCGTATTCCTCGCCAGTATGAATCTTTCATGAGGCCTCTTCTTTTCTCTCTTTCTTGGGGTACGTGGCAGGCTTACGGGGCCACATAGATGCACCTTCACTTTTGCCGAGCGACGGCCAGCCGATGTCTTTCGAAAGGCTTGGCTGCATCGAGCCCTTCTTTGATATCGAGAGCCGTGCCTTTAGGCTCAGCCTGCGGACACGCTTGATACTCTCTTCTCACCGCATGATTGTACGTTAAATATTATCTTTTCACGAGAGATCGCGCCGATTGCGACACATTGCGCTAAAATTGCGCGAAAGCGATACTCGCTGAATTGTCTAGCTCTCTTTGCTTCAAGTGACTGGTCGATTTTGTGGTTGTATCTGACATAGTCTTTTAATAATTTTTACTTTTTTATCTAATAAGTAAAAAGTATTTTACTTTCACTCCAATTGTTTCCGCTGATTCTCACCTGATTTTCCTTAGAATGGTTCATAAATAACGCACACCCGTTCGGTTTTCACTTTAACGAGTTAACAATTAAGTAGCTTGAGAAAACTGCTGGGTGAGGAGTCTGTCGAGAGACTTACGATGTCACCAGCAGAATATGTCGACTGTTATCCATTTATCAATCGGGCGCTGTCACACGGAAAGAATGGTTTTGGTTGAAGTATTTAAAAATTTAGCTAGAAATATAGATATAGAAATAATTTTGTTGCACTATCAAAATAATTATAAGGCGCTCAAGCTGATTGATAAAAAAAATATCAAAATTTTTGTTGATTATGTTTAAATTTCCTATGTAATTATTTTGATGATCATGTTGTAAAACTGAAAATCAGGGAAATGTCAGAAAATTGAAAATGGCCAGGGAAATCAGAAAAAAATTAGAAAATGTTAATAATACGAAATAATAAGGCCGTAATCAAAGCTAGATCCATTACTTCTATTTCTTATTGTTGAATTATAATGAAATTATATAATATATATAATTTCACATCGCCGTGTTTAATTGCTCCGTAAAAAACGATTTTCAAATTAGCATGAAAGTAAAAATCTTTTATTAAATATTATTAAAAGTCAGAGAAAATAACGAACTTTGTAAAAATGAGGGGAAAATGGAATTCTACTATAGGATGAAGAATTTGACGCAAGTCTGTATCTAGCTAAATCATTAGATATCTTAGGAAAACCGTTCTTTCCACAGATAAGTCTTCGTCATTTTTCACGTAAAGATCACGAAGGAAACCGGTTGCGGAGACAATGCTCATACGTTTATGCGCCCGTCAGGGCTGTGCCTTCACCTCGCCGGAACATCCGCCCCCTCTGTCTGACGGTGTCTCACCTGTAATGCGGCCTTTACAGCCTCGCGGCTGTTGGCGAACGGTGAACAAGGCCGACCACTTTGCCGCATGTAACTTTTACTTATTTCTGCGCACTTACGTTTCACTCACGGCTGGACCATTAATCACCGGTGCACAACGTTGGGATACCGTTGCAATCGGGGAGCTTAACGACTAAGCGGAGGAGAGGCGATGTGCCGGAAAGCGCGACGGAAAGCTTCTGGACCTGATTACATCGTAATTCATACAAAACCCTCCGACATGGAGCGTTTTGTTGTCGAAGCTCTTTGCATTATTTTTTTTTTTTCTTCTTTCCCTTCGAGAGTGGAAAAACGGACATTGGAGACTTGGATGTCTCCTACTGACTACAAAACGTGATGATTTTTGTCCGCCGGTGAAAGCCGATGAGACAAGTGTGTCGCGGACTTGTCGGAGAAAAAGAAAAGAGGATACAAAAGCAGTGGAAATCCGATGCGTATTTCCAAAGAGTGAAAAAAGTGCGTTGCAATAAAAGCGTGTTGACATTTTAAAATATTGTATGTTTTGCTATTACGATCTATGTATATACGCGACAAATAACAGATGAATTCGCGCAGCATAAACGTTTCGCTGCAGGCTACGAGCAAAAACTGGAAACTGAGCGTTTTTTTTTTTTTTTCCCGTGAAAGAGGCCCGTGGGATATTATCTAGACAAACGTTGTTACAGATAGGAGACCGTGTTTGGTAGAAACCGGTTAGACTAGGCTAAATGCGAGGATCGACCGAGCACTTTCCCGTTAACTATCTATCCGTTCCAGTTTTTCGCACTCGTGTGATATCGCGTGTAATGCGTAACACTATACAGCGCCGCTTTATTGCGTTTTAAAGCAATTACGAATCTCATTTATATCGTTGGTCGACTTTCGTATTCGCTAAAATCACGAAGAAGCCTGCCATTAATCCGAGCGTCACGCGTTATAGAGCGAGAGGCGAGATGATCCTGAATGGATGGATTTCTCAGAAGCCACCTTCTCCTTTTCTCATTTATCGATTCGGGCGAGAAAGGTGAAAATAGAGTATCAATGCGATTTCTTTCTGAAACTTATAATTATTTCTATGCTCGGATTTCCCATTACGTAAAACATATATCGCGGTTCCTCAATTTTTAATCAGTTTCGCGCGAAGAATCGTAACTCGTTACGATATACCTCCATCCTTTCTCCTTCTTCTGCCCGGTGTTCTTTCATCGATTTCGGCGAATTGTCTCGGTTCGCGGATTCTTTAATGTATAACTAAGGGGAAGCGATGCGTGGAATAATTAGGGGCTAATGAATGCGGCGCGTAAAACGCGCGCGCGCGATTTTACGCTTGACCCGGCGCGTGGTTTCACGCGTTGCTCACGCGTGGTTTCACGCGCAGCCTCCCGCTTTCACGTTGCGCAAAACATCGTTCGGTCCCCGATCGTCAACATTAGCGATTTTTGCAGTTCGCAATCTCTCTCTCTCTCTCTCTCTCTGTTATGCTAGCGACGGCTTTCGAGAGCAGCTCTATACCCGTTACGACAAAACCTACACTCGATCATTCCAAACGGCGCCACCGATTTGCGGTGACACTCCTGTTTTCTCCTTTTCTTTCTCTCTTTTTCTCCTTTTCTCTCTTTGATGTCGTTTAACCGCGACATTCGTGACACTGCAAACGTTTGCGAGAGATCTCTGGGAAAATATCTCACATTTATTTACACGTAACGGAAACGTAGTCGGAGATTAATCAGCACTATTTGATTCTAGGAACGACGTCGTCGTGTCATTAAAAAAAAACTTTTTATTCTGAATTGTGTAACATCATCTTGGAGAGATATAATAATTAATTTTATCAATTTTAACAATCGATATAATGTACATCTGAGGAAATTTGTGTATCCACTGTAATCGTGTGAAAACTAAGAAAACAATTGTGTGGACAATTTTTAAGTTCGCAACAAAACAGCGTCGATTTACTGAGGCAAGTACATATGACGATGGATTTTGTTATTTTCCAAACGACTGCAGTGAGAGCAAGTTTTTACCTCATTTTTTACCAATATATTGTACTGAAAATTGACGATGCCGCTGAAGTGGAAACATATATGTAATGTTAATAATTTTAATCATGCGACCTCGTGCGGATAACTAAAACGTTTTAAAAATGCGAAAAAATTTTAACTCAATTTTTATATTTAATCATGTGACAAGATTTAGTCAATTTTTGTATTTAAACGTTTAATTACTATATGTAACCGATATGGCGACCTTTTTATTTTTATTTTTATTTTCAATTGTGTGAAGATGACCCGATGAAGGTTGAAACGTATTTTAAATGTTTGTAGCGATCGGATATTGAATATAAATTAAGAATTAACTTTAACTCGTAGCCTTTCTCCTTTAACAATTTTATTTTTTTTTAATCTTCAGTCTAAATAATTTGATCATTTTTATTCTGAATTTACTAAAAAATGGCTTTAAGAGAGTATATACTATATTGATATTATATATCGACGTATAGTCGTTCTGGCACGCTCTGTCAAACTAGCAGAACCAAATGAGCAGAATCGAAAAAGACTTATTGCACTATTTAGATTTATTATGTGCTAATTTGTGTTACAAAACATAATTTTGTACCATATGCCCTTTAAAAGAAACTCGTTGTTAGCTTAATATTAAGTTAGCAATGTTTTGGCGATTAGAAGTACTATATATTTTAATGTTCAGTGCTGCATATATTTTCATCTTCAGAATTTTTAAGTGTATAGCTAATTCGCATAGATTTCGAATTTACTCCGAATTTATCCTGAATTTCATTTTAAAGTGAATGTCGCAAATGCAACACTCATCCCTAGAGAAAATTACGTGATACCAATAAAAGTATTGAATTAATTAATAGAATTATGTTTAATGTGTCGGAAAAAAACATTAAAAATAACGAATTGTAGAGATTTGGTTTTAAACGATTCTCGTTTATTTCTAGTAATGTAGTTCAATTTTAATTTCAGTTTAACCAACTCTTTAACTTTTTCTAGTTCTTTTGAGAGAAAGAATTTTTGACTCGAAAAAAACTTTGCAAATCGAACTGTCAATTTATGTTAACCACACGATCAGTAATATTATCAGTATTTGTTAGTACTAACAGTATTGTTGACCGTGTAGGGTCATCTTTAGATTCTTCAGCAAAATTGCTCTTTCAGGTGTAGAAACGGGTATTAAGCGATTTTGTCGGTTGAGTTAATCGGAGTTTGGCTAAAGGCCCTAAAGTTGCCTTTAGGGTTAATTTAATATTCTGATTATCTTTGCACATTGTAGCTGCGGACCTATTTACATGTGAAAATTTCTTTCTCTTTTTCAGAAGCCGAAGTATTATTGAAAAGCCGAATTAACGATATAGAGACCATAGAGGAGTAGGCCGAGTGAAAGAGAGGTAATCGCCGTTAGAGGAAGTCTCTCGCAAAGTGCAAAAGAGGAAAAAGGAAGCCGTAAGCACGATGGGTGAGAGACGTGGTACGAAGGCGCTGGAGCTTTGGTGCCGTCGGATAACCGACGGTTATCCGGGTGTAAACGTGCAAAACATGACCACCTCCTGGAGAGATGGGCTCGCCTTCTGCGCCATGATTCATCACTTTCGGCCGGACCTCATGTAAGTTTATAGCGAATGTGTAACCGCCGTTGTAACACGGTAAATATCTCAGAAAGATATCACATTACACAGATAACGATGCCAAATCGTTTTGCCGTTTATCGAACGAATATGCTGCTCTCTCTCGAGCTGCAGTATTCCGTGGGAACCATCGATTCCAATGGGCCGATCATGTGTGTCTTAGAAGTGCGATTTAATCCACACATTGCTCGATTCTTGGCGCGACTTCAAATTGTCCTCGTTAAGCCGATTGTCTCATAAATTAAGTGAGAAAGAATTCTCAAGTACTCGCGTCGTCCGACTTGCCGCTTCATCTTAATTATACGTAAATTAAGTAAGAGAGCTTGGACTCTCACGCGTCTCGTCCTCTGGCTCGTCGATCATATCTCATCTTAATTATGTGCAGTCCGTTGATTTTCGAGAAAATTCTTTATTCAACGTGCATATTTCGACACGATTATTTCATCTTGGTACTATTATAGATATTAGATATTAAATGCAATAAGGTGTAACAAAAAAAAATTGAAGAATCCACGGTATCTGTGCATTAATACTCGAGGAATTATTAAGATATCCGAGAATCTCTGGTGATCCCAAAGATGCAAAGAACTGGAGATTTCTGAGGCATCTCCGACAGATTGTCTCCTTCATAGTAATCCCAGGATTTCGCGTCGCCGGCGCTCGGCGACGAAGGAAGGTCCTTCTAAAAATAGAAGTTCAGTGAATTGAGGATCGATAAAGTAACAGCAGCCTGCACCCATCACACGAAGGATGTGCCTCGATGTTTTATAGGTGATAACGAAATGCAGTCGGAATTGTGTCGCGTTATGCAATGTGAGATCGGTGACACTGTATTCCGTGATTTTCGCTTGGAACATATTCTATGTTCGACCGTTTAGTGTCTTCGAAACATTTTTCTTCAAATTACAGTCGGTCGATGATACGTTTTAACCCAGTTGCATATTGCATAACGCAGCCCAATGTATTACAGAATGTAACCTGCTTTTTTTACTGGTCAAACGATACTGACACACACACACACACACACACACACACACACACACACACACACACACACAAACACAATCATTCCTTCACCGAATAATAAAGTTGATTTCAATTTTCGATTTTATTTTTTGAAAATCGAGAATAATAATCTTGAGGTGTTAATGTTGATAATCGAGATGCTTGTTTTTTCTTCCGCATATTCTTTTTGGCGGATAAACTAGGGTAAAAAAAAACTGGACAACATCGCGAACGTCGCAGAGATTTGTCTTCAATTATTCATGAAAACTAACGACAACACCTCTAGCTTTCCTGGCGGCTGTCCAAATAAATATCGCTTGGTAGTCGAAAACATCTGATAATTATTGCAATCATTCAATACGTTAACGCGAGCGAATAAACAGCGCGAGCAGAATACATTTGTACACGTTGCCAAAGAATTTTGCGAGAAAATAGTTCATGTAAATCACGTGATCAATTTTACAATAAGTTTAATAATTTTATTTACGTCTCGAAATGTTGCAGATAAACCGCAAAGTAATTTGTGGATTGGATCGTTGCCCGTCATATATCATGATAAGATGTGTCCTGTTACAGATTAAGTGGCTTTTTTAAGAGGAATGCGCTCTTATCGAAACAAGAGAGCTCGACCTTCCTTTATCGTCTATCTACAAAAAGCCTCTTCATCTTGGTTTTTATCGATTTTTATTCTATTCTTTCGAATTTCTATCGAAAGTAGAATTAGATAAGTATTATCGCAGTTTGATAGACGCAATATAGACGTCTTTATCTATTTATAATTATAATATAATATTATAATATTTATAATTGAGTGAAACACATCGTTTTTAAAAGTATATATTAAAATTTATACTTTTCAAAAAAGTGTATCCTTAAGAATAGCAAGCAACGCCCTTTTTGTAAGGAAAAATGTTTGTTTGTATGAGAATTTCTCTTAGAACTTCGCTCCAATAGTCAAGGTCTCTCACGACGATGGGTATTCGCTTTTTATCGCGGACGAAGGATCGTTGCGAAGCTATTCTTCATTTTTCCTCCTCTTATTGTCTCGGTCAGTCCAGCAAAATCAACTCGGACGTAACGGCGGAGGCAATAAAACGGCGAGAAGTTTTCTTTTATTACTTTCCGTTCTCGCGGTTGAAACGAAATTTTCTCCTTTTCTCGCTTCCTTCTTCGTCTTCTCATAGCGAACTTTGAAACTTTTAGAGTTACTTTAACTTTCGACAAAAGACAAAGAGATTCCATGTCGCGATGCGCATAATGTTTCTTGATGGTTATTGTCGTAAGTAGATCTGCGTACAAAGCGATTGAAAATTAAGGAGATTGCGACTCGATCGACCTTTATTGTCGAGAAGCTGAATTGAAGAATCGGGTGAGAATAACCCGGAAGAGTATCACGTGAGAATATCTCGATCTCCGACGAGAAGCACGAGTGAAAGTGAAACTGACAGGTGTGCCTAACCGATCGCAGAATAATCACGTGGCACGAGACCTTTGCGCCTTTGGTGAAATTCGTGAAGTTACGTTAATTCTGTAGATGCGCGCGTTAAAACGTGGAGCAAAAGGATAAGAGAATTTATGATCATAACGTGGTGCTGTTGCGGTTTGAACTTTCGCTCGCTCGCAGCATCATTGCGTTCAAAGATGGTTAATGCCGTGATATGCAACTCTGCTATCTTTATACGTTCTATTGGTTTCATTCGTTCAGTCGTGCGATTACTCATCCGATGTATAACGTTTTTCCATCGGCTCTTCCTTCTGCCCGTCGTAATTTCACGAAAGGGGTTTTGCGAGAGATATACGTAGGATTATCACAAATCAGGGAAATCAAGGAAGTGTTAGGCAAATTGAAAACGGGAAAAGTTAGGGGATTTTGCAAAATTTTCTAGAAAATAAAAATTCTTGACTTTAAAAAAATTTAGTATATCATATTTACGCAGTTTTGAAATATTACCAACTTAATAGTTAAAAACATAAAACACATATATTGATATTTACACTTTAAACAAACTATTGTATAATATAATCTAAAGATATCTAAAGATTTATAGAGATTACTTATTTTATTTGATATTAATTTTATAAACAAACATTTTTTAAATAATAACTAAAATCTTTTAACTAAAATTTTTTATATAAATATTTTAAGTACTAAAAATGACTTGTGCAAAGTTTCATTAAGATTCACCAATTAGTTTATAACAAATAAATATTTTGTTTATTAACTGAACAATTAATATCTGTATCTCAATGTAACTTTACATAAATATTTTTTAATTTATACTATATAAAAAAATTAAGATTTTTATCATTATTTTATAATACAATACATTTTCATATATTTCTATTAGAGTACAATTTAAAAAAATACTACTTTTTATTGAAATAATTTTTGATTCAGATAGTCAAACTCTCTAATTTTTTTATATTACTTTTAAATACAATTTAGAATAATCTGTAATTTTTTCAAGTAATTCTTAACGTATTGCATTTGCCAACCTCCTTAAATGCAAGCAGTGTCAACACTCAGCAATATTAATAGTAAATAATATTGCTATTTTAAATTGCTCTGTACATTTAATAATTTCTAAATCAGAATGAAAGTACAAAAACTTTTAAAATATTAAAAGTATCAAGGAAAAATTATGTGTCTGAGGATAAGACATTTGTGACAACTCTGATACGACGGTTAACGCCAAATGGTGTGCGCACGTGGATGAAGTATCACCAATAAAGCCGAAAGACGAGTCAATTCGTGTGTCTTTTTTTGCAGCAGCGATAGGAAAAGATGAGGACGAGAAGAAGAGAATAAAAGGGGTGTGGCACCGATCTGGTGAAACTCTGACTCATCATGACCTCGTCCCAGACGACCGCCCGTCGTCCATCAGATCCCGAATTTATCGCGAGTCAGGAGCTTACCGTAGAAAGTTATTGGAGAAGGAACATTGACGACGATATGATGTTCCGTTGTATATAATCGATAACGTTCTCTCTATAGATACGACCGAGAGAAATGATCGCGCGAATGATTCTTGATATATCTCCTAGAATTTCACGCTGTTTCGATTCTTAATAATTACGATGCAATTTCGAAATACTGGAATTTCTGACATATGCACAATGCGCGTTTGCGAAGAATGAGTGACGCGTCGATTTTACGCTCTAAATAAATCGTAACAAAAGTTTAACATCCGCACAAGCTTTGCTATCGCGCTATCAATCGGGCAACCGAATTCGAACATCGAACAGGTGCTCATCTTTCGACCTAGAATTTCAAGTATTACTTCAATCGCCGAGCAATATGCGGCCTGTGCATATCGATTCACCTAAAAGTGGAACATTCGTCGCCTGACGTATAGACAGTTGCGAAAAAAAATAGGCATCAATGCGCCATAACAAAAGTAGATAGATATGATTCTATATATAATTTTATAAACGATTGTAAATTACAAAGGAAAACTGTTCGAGATGAAAGTGTAATATTATATTTTTGGAATGCTTTGATTTTCTAGTTTACGCGATTTTTCAAGGACACTGGAATTTTTTTTTCAAGACTGAGTCATCTCTTTGAATCTCTTTATAGATCCTGAGAAAATTTTGTCGACAATGTTGCAATTTTATTTCGACAGGTCTACTGTTTTGCAATTACAGCGTTAACTTGGTTATTATCAATCAGTCATTTGAATCGGCCCTGAGACGGTAGAGCACCTAGACGGAAACAATCAAGCTTTAATATGGATTATTTCCGTTTAATCAAAATTTCATTACATTCTCATTTTCTTTCTTCATAAATAATGCATGTCTCAATGAATGGCCCGTTTGGTAACCGAGTCAAATACGTGGCACACGTGCGAGATGAATTACACATTCGTGGCACCTTTTCAGTCATGCGAAAATTTAACTTCGTTACGTTTCCGATGTAATCTGCTCGAGACGCCTACGTATTTCTGATATATTTTGTTATACAGACTGTTTTATTATACGACGAACCTACTGGTATTAAATGATAAAAAATAAAAATGAACATCCCAAATATATCTCTAAGCTTTTGCTGTAAAGATCTACTAAGAGTTTCTTACAAAACATTATCAAACTGCCACATATCATCAAACTCCCACATGAGTACTTTTAGTGCTACGAAGGATATCGAGTCGTATTTTATTTCAGGCCGAGTGCGCTGCAGCATATCGTTAGTTACGATGCCAATGGCAGCCACAATTCGGTTACATAAAGTCCGTATCAGACTAAAGATTCAGAATTTGATCAAAGCAAAGTTTACTAAACTTTATTGTTTCCTTTCTTCTTATTAATTAATTTCAATCTTTGATACTGACTTAAGACATTTATATTTGATATCTTGGTGAAGAGCGAGAAAGAAAACTATGTTTTTGATAAACTTCTCAGAAGAAGAAATCCAAGGAAGTGATATGAAGGGAATGAGAACTAAGGGATGGACTCTATCGTACGAGCCAAAACACAAACTTGAGTGTATATATAACACTTAAAAAAAAGACCAAATTGTCGATCCGTGTGGAATTAGCTCCCTAACTTTTAAAAAAATTAACTTTCTATAGCTTATTCGATTTCTCATTGTTTGCACGTGTATACACATTTCGAATTTTTTTTGCACCCTTCTGATCAAAAAGTTATTAAAAAAAATAGTTATAAGGAACTGCCAACCACGATCAAATTAGATTTAACTAGTCTTAATTGATGTAGATTTTCGTTTGCATATTTCGAAACAAGTCGATTTTTCGTTTGCATACCATCAATTAAAAAGTTATTTGAAGAGTTTTTGCAATAACGTGGATCCAGATGCGATGAACGCTAAAGTCACGTTATCCTTTTTTTAATTAAGTTGTTGCAAGAAGAAGATAACGTGACTTTAGCGTTCACCGTATCTGGATAACGGTATTGCAAAAACTCTTTAAATTAACAATTAAAGTTTCGAGGACGGTCGACTCAGGTAGATACGTTTGAATATAGAAACTTTTTAACTAAATATGTGCAATCGAAAAATCGACTTGTTTCGGAACGTACAAACGAAAATTTATCGATTGAGACTAATTAAATCTAATTTGGTCGTAATTGGGGAGCTAGCCCCTCTTTTTTTAAATTATTTTTTTAATAACTTTTTTACCAGAAATGTGCAAAAGCTGGGCAATTGAATGACAGAAAGTTAATTTTTGAAAAGTTGGGGGCCAACTTCACACAGGTATTTTTTGATGTTTATAAGACAATATTAAAATCCCGAAGGGTATAATATACACCCTGTACATTTCGATATACAACACTGCATTCCGATTTGAATAAATTAAAAAATTACAAGCACATGTCAGAAAAGTGTCAGAGTCGCTTGTAAAAATTATGAATTTTGTTATTTTGAAATTGTTTCGATATTCAACATCCGTTGCTTATTTTCGTTTATTAAGAGTAACGGATTTCGCGCGACTGTTCTTTCTTTAAAGACCAGGCATATTTAACGTGTCGTTTACGAATCACATATTTAGCAGCGGTGGTTATTTATACTTGCTCCTAATGAAAAAAAAGCGATTCTCACCATACCACGCCCACGAGTAATCAGCAGTCTGATTTATTCAACAAATCCTTTTTACACATTCGACGTTTTATCGAGTGGCCTTCGGAGGGAATAAATGTGGCCGAGGGATTGCGCCGAAGTAACCGCTAGTAGAAGATTAATACTGTTTAGCGAAAGATAAAAAAAAACTTAGGTCGCTTTTTTGTTACAGCGACTTCAACAGCCTGAACAAGGACGATGTATACAGAAACAACGAGCTGGCTTTTAGAACAGCCGAGCAACATCTTGGAATTCCTGCACTCCTAGACGCTGAAGACATGGCGTCCTGCATGGTGCCCGATCGATTGTCCATTCTCACCTACCTCTCGCAATTTTATCAAACTTTCGGAGGTTAGTATCTCATCGCGATATTTCTTAGTGGAAAGCCAAAGTTGGTTTTCTGAAAGAAAGTAACATTCGCATTTAGAATCGTCTCACAATCAGACGTCTTATTACGCGAACAGCAAACATTCTCTGGCTCTTGGAATGCGTTGAAAGATTTAATTAAATTCCTCGATTCGCTTGCTCACCATTACTGTATTAAATCCCCGAAATTGAAATAATTCAAGCAGTCCTGACGTCGACTGCTGCATTTGCCAGCCTCATTTTCTTTTTCGAAAGATGTCTGACCCAAATAAGCACGTCGCGAATAGTCTGAAGAATACATGACGATTCTAGTGCCAGTTTTTGTTTCCAATCTTAACTATCGACCATTCTTTTCATTGTTCTTCCCTAGATGTCTCTATCGGACACAATCCTGTTGAAAAGCTGGAGATTTTTTCTTAAAGGAACATTTTTGTTTATATTTGTCGATCATCGCAGCGTCTCTTTTATTTAATGCAAATTTTGCGAAAAGAAACTTGTATGCATACTTAGCTTGCGTAATTCACTTTTCCTTCGTTGCGAAGATCAATATTTATATGATTTTTATTAGAACAACGATAAAGAGAGAGAGAGAGAGAGCAAGTAAATTTGATTTACACGTATTAAAATTTTTCTCGAGCAAACGAGACTTCGCGGTCATGTCTCTAATATTATTACACTGCGATTTCGAGGAGCACGGACTGCGAGAAAAAGTGTTTTATCGGCACACACACCACGTTCGTTTTTAAGCTGAAATCAGGCGAGTCCGATCGACAGGCGTGACGTTCGAAACGTCGCAACGCATTAATGTCTCGCATGCTCGACACGATCACACAGCCCGTTACTAAATGGGCCAAATAGGCCGCGCCGATCGGGCTCGTGTCAGCGATTGGTTTCTAGCTTTCTCCTCTTCACAGACCGGCGTATCTCTCGCAATTGTCCCTTCGATTAATATCAAGCGTATGACGTCTGTCGCGGAAGTTGCGCTATACGAGCCGAGGTCGGTATTTGCTTTGACAAACGCGAAATGCGGAGCACAGATCATTTTGAAATTTCAAGTTAATTTTTCTTCTCGATCAACGTTTCACGACGTGAACATCGACGTGATATCTCGATGAAATTTCTTTCGTCCCGTTTAACTTCGGTACACGATAAATATATCGCAGTTCTAGATCTCTTCGCACTTCTCATAAGCGACGCAGTGGTGGCCGTCTTACTTTTTGGCGAGGGAACTTCTGTCGAATGTTTAATTCGTCGTTTTTATCAGTTCCCTAATGGGCTCTGATTATCAGAAGCTCAATTAGTCGGCTGTCCGATTGCGAGGCTACAGGCTTTGAAAATTTGAGTAGCCACTTGTTGAGCCGCCGCAAGATTTGCATTCCTTTTTCCGCGGCTCTTTTTCATCGTTCTCATCTCGATCGGAAAATAACTGCCGCGCGGCATCGACCGTTTACGTTATCGTTTACAACCACTTGTTGAACGGACGTTATTACGTCGTCTGCGTTGTTACAAAATTTTCGCTCTCCTTTACAGCCAACGAGTTGTCTTAGGAATTACACATTTTGATGAATGTGTTTGCCAAGCACAATATTTAATTTTTTCAACGTGTACCTAGATGTCGTTGTGTTTTATGCCCGCAATTATTGAAAGTATTAAATTTTTTTCACGCGGGAATAATATTTATTTAACTCTTTATCATCAATATTGGACTTAATAATAATAATAATAATAGTAATAATAATAATATAATAATAATTTTGTTGAAATATAGTAACAATGAAGAAAACTTTAAGGTGATTTTTTATTGTGATTTCTAATAGATTTAAATAAAAAAAAAAGTAAAATACAGTTCTACGATAAAGTAAAAACTAGTTATTAAAATCTTCACAAGTACGTAGAATTTTTTCAGATTTTGTGTAATCTGGAGCATTAAAAAAAATCTGCACTAAAATCCAAAGGTTGTAGGTTTAAATTTGACTCCTTACAACTCCTTTTAAATGAGATTTGTTATAATTCGTTATTTTATTATATTTCTTGCTTCAAAATATGATACTATTTCAGCGCCATTATAGTGGTTTTCCATGTACAAGTTAACGATTCGATTTTCTCGTGTCATTTATATTAAAGCGCCAATCTCGACATTAAAACCGCTGAAACTTTTGAGAGTTAAACTTTAACGGTAAATTGGAAGAATATTTCATATTATATCGCAATCCTTTTTCCTTACCGGTCTGCATCGAGAAGATTGGCGTGAACTATTCGATTTTCAGCTCCCGGCTTCGCGCTCGCTTTGAAACCCGGCGGCGTTTCGTTACGCAAAGTGTCGATGTTATAACGTGCCTCTCCGCGTCGTGATCTCTAATCTTTTCTCCACGATCCCTCTGCTCCCTTCTGCAATCAGCGGCTCGCAGTTGCGAGAATAGGGAAGCGCGCGATTTGCTGGGGATATCATTTGAGTATTGACGCTCTACGCGTCGCTAGAGATGAGATATCCGTGGTAATCTATTAAAAGTCCATCTTTTTCCTCCCCAGGCTCCTCTAATCACGGCTGGAATTCCAGCCTCCCGTAGATTAACCGTACCGTTAACCTTTGAACGACGGTTAATCCTGATCGAGTAGGAAGATGATCCTTTCCTCAGTTGCACCGTAAATGCCCGCCCGGCTACGAATTAACGCGATCGTGAGGACCTATACCGTTCCTGAAATCACCACCTGCAACGAGGAAATTGCCACATTGCTCAGTAGTCGACGTCCTGTCCGCTTTATAGCTACATTAGACCGCGCTCTCGCGGTCGGGATTAGACTCGGGCGCTTCTCTCGGGACGAATGATAGCGTTGGACGTTTGTCTTGTGTTAGCATGGCGAGTAAGCGGAAGATGGAGGTACACTTATCGAATCTTGCTACTACAGAGGATACTTTCCGCTGCTCGTACTTGCATAGCCGTCGCGCTCAGCGGTATCGGGCCGCGCCATAATAAAACGAAAGAATTGAAACTGAGATAAATGAGCTTCCTCGAGGTGAAGCCTTGGTTATTATAATCCGTATTTCGCATTTCCTGGTCGCGAGGAAGAGACTATACGCGGAAAAATGTCACGTGAATTTACACTTTGGATCACGCAGGTTGATCGACACCGATGTAAATGAACGATTTTATGCAAACACGCCAGTTGGATAACTCTTCTTCGTACTGCGTTGTAAAAAAAAAAGAATCAATATTGTCATTCAGAACAGAAGCGTATTTCCGCTACCATTCGCCCCAGCTACAATAGCGATACTTCCAACTCTTCGTTCATAAATATTCACCCTACGAAGGAAAGACGTTCCATAAACCATGTCGACATTTCTTCGAGACAATTGAAACGGAACAGCTACCTCCATACTAAATTTCTGGTTTAACCCTAATTGATCACTGGGGGTTACTGTGACCCCACCAAAAATTTTGACTAAATTTTCACCAACTTAAATTTCGAAATAATGCCTGATGCTCTATTTACCAGTAATTTGAGTCTCTAACTACATTACCATGGCGGTTGGCATGGCGTTAGATTATTTTTTTTTAAATCACTCTTCAAAATAAATATTTTTTTTGAAACGCCCGCTATTGCAATAATTTTTTTATCAAAGTGCAGCATCTGAAGACTTTATCTTTAAAATTTTACGCAAAAATATTAAAAAAGTTATGACTTTTTAATTTTAAAAAAGTCAACTTTTCACTAGACTTTCATTTATGAATTTTTTTGACTATTTTAAAGTAATTAAAAGTAATTAATTCAGCAAAAAACCAATGTGAATACATATTTTAAAGTTCAAAGAACGTCTATTTTTTTTATCCTATACCTATGAAAACAGTTATTTAAATGTGCTGGGGTCATGTTGATCCCGTGTGATCATTACGTGATTTTCACGAAGTGTAATCATCGAGGGTTAATAAAAGCAGTTTTGTATGCTGTAATGTTTGTTTTATAATGTTATTCATATTTCCTAATGCAAATTATCAATTTAATAATGAAATGAAAACAACAGTTAATTAAAGGGGATTGAAGAAAATGTTGTGTTTTATTGTAGGATCTTCACCCAGCCGTCTGGCGACAAACAGAACAACCGAAAATGCCGACGGCAGAATCGCCCCTGTTCCAGAATCTCCTAAACAAAAGGTACACATCATTGATTCTGATTACAACACGATCAATCAATCGATCGTTCGCTCGATCGAGGCAGACACGCTTTTTATAACTTTCTTTGCCCGACTTCCTTCAATGAACGTTATTTTGTAATTTTATATCCATAGTAGTTTCATAACAATTACGAATTTGGACCGATGATAATAAATCAAATTAAATAAGAGAAATTTTATATTCGGTCAAAGCGAATCTTAGTGCTTCAATATTTCTGCGTGAATTTGTACATCTAATTCTGCAAACAGCACGCCAAAGTCTTTTTCAATCTGAAATGAGCAGAGCCAGAGTAATAATTAATAATATCACTTATTAAATCGACAGTAATTTAATAATTTTTTAATGCTAATAAGTATCATCATAAGAATATTAATACTTAATTTGATGTTAATGAGAATCTGAAACCCGCGAATAATTTATATTACGATAAATATTTTCTTAACCGAGATTCGAAGTCAAATCTCCCATATTTCATGCGGGCATTCTTACTATTTGATTACCGAGGTACAGGATTATTTGCAGAATCAGATATGTATATAAATTTACACAGATATATTTACGCACTAAAATCCACTTGGAGCAAATTAGAGGATTTTTCTTATTTAAGTAGTTTCATAAGTTTCGCTTGGAAGCTCCTCTCAAGCTTTTTCATAGCGGAGAACTGTCGTGCCGCGTAACACGTTGAGTGATATTCCTCGTTAACTTACGCAATCGCGAGTCACTTTTATATGAAAGCATGCGTACTTTACCATACGTACTTACGCAATTATTCTTGCAAATCGTTTTATCCTGTTGCGCGTTTATCTTGCATACGAATGTGTGATATCGTGAATTAATAGTGATCAGACTTTGTGAGTAACATGTTTACGGCTTCAACGTCACTCAACGTGTTAATCGATTATTTTCTCTCCTCTTCTCCTTTCTTTATTTTTTTTTCTCCTCTCTCTCTAATCATGTATCGTGTATTCGTTCCGAGACCAGTCGACCCACTTTGCTGTTCATTTTCAGACGCGTTGTTCCGAAAGAATCGAATTCGAATTTTCCCCGTTGCTAAATCGCTGCGGAGAATCTCGAGGAAAACCCTCGAGCGATGGATCGCCCGTTCATGCGCGGTTTACCTTGACACCAGCATCGTCCCGCGTTGCAACAAGCCAACAACAAATGCCATCACCGTTGCGTTTGCGTAATCACGCGCGCATTATCGACACATACGCGCGTTCCCCTTTTTTCATCCTTTATATAGTTTTATATACTGGGTGATTCAGGAGGAAAGGTCAATATTCTGGGAAGTTACAGCATATTTTAAGCAAAAATGTTCATACACCGAGAACAAATTTATTAAATTTTACATATTTCTTTGAATAATACTAAGTAAACGTGTACTTATAGTAAATATATATTTACTTAATAAGAAATGATAGTTAAATTAATGGTTTTTGTATTAAATAAATAAATATATGTTTGCATTTAGTAAATATTTACTTGGAACTATTTAAAGAAATATTTATTAAAATGTTGTATTCTTTTCAGTGTCGAATTAATTTGAAATTCTAGTTGAAGAATTAATTCTTCAAAAAAAATCGAGATAATAATCGGAATTCTGATTAATATAAAGGCGCCTCCAGACGATATGACCAACATATGTCAACATTAGCAAATCCTACACATACATTACGTACATAATTATCCATATTGAACGTAGTAAATATTTAGCGAATGTATGCAAAGTTGGCGTACATTGATTATATCATTTGAAGGTACCTCAGAATCTTTTGGTCATCATTTTTAATCAAACACTTTTCTCAATGTATAAACATGTGTCCTAACATGTATTCTAAACGATTTTCAAGATAATTTGAATTTAACACGTAATATTGTCAATATTGCACTATACGATCCGGAATCACGTAAACAAACGTCAACAGTAGTCTTCAACAGCAGCAATAACACTATTATCACAGAAGCCATAAACATACAGCATATTTGCATATTTAATATTTATGAATATTTGCATATTTAATATTTATGAATATTTGCGTCATTTTTAATATTTCTATATTTCCAGGAAGAGAATATCCACGGATCAAATCTTATGCGTGGAATCAGAACGTGGATATTATCTCGCTGAACGGAGTAAACAATGTTACAATAACACAATAGTTAAATGCAAACAGAAACATTAATTAAATTCAAATTATCTTCGAAATTATTCGAAATAGAACTCATGTTTATACACTCTTAGAAATGCTTCCTTTACATGTAAATGAAGCTTGTGATTATGAACGAAATTAAAAGTAATGAGTTTAACTGAAATTTAAATTACAGTTATTATTTAAATGTAATGAACATGTACATTAAACTTCATGTACAAATATACTTTTCAGTTATAAATACATTTAACTTAAAAGTATATTAAATTTCATGAAATTGTTAACAGTGTATAAACATTTTTGCTTAAAATGACCGATACTACTTCAAAATTGATCTTTTTTTGTCAATCACCCTATATGTATAAAATATATTTTTATGTATTATATATGTATATTTATGTATATATATATATATATATATTTTTTTTTTTATTATATTCACCCTTTTTCCATTATCTCATTTGATGACCGGTCGAAGATGAGAACGTAGGCGGGAAGAATAGATCTGACGTTTGTCCACACGATCGCACACACGTAGCAACACACGCGCACCCTGCACGAACGATCGACTATATTTTTGTGTCGACTGCATTTTAGGATCTATCAGTTTTATGTGTCTGAGAAAATTGATAACGTAATAGATGGACGTAGTGTTATGTAATACGGAACTATACGTGCTGTTTGCGCTTATACGTAGATACTTTGCACTTTTGGCTAACGCCTTCTGCAAACGATTAATTGCGATCGCTCGTCGATGTTTCTAAATGTGTTAGTTTTCTATGTGCAAAACTTGTTGTCCTCGTGCAATACGAAAGTTTGTAATGTCTATTTTATTTGTTCGTTTGTGCCGCTTCAAAATGAAACTTTTGTGCGGCACCTTTCTTTTTCAGGCTCTCGTGCGACGAAAGTCCCAAAGTCAGATCGTTGCGGTCTCGTTAACTGGTTCGCGAACTCTTCCGCTTAGAAAATGACTCTGAGAAATACGCCGAAGGTCACGGAGTGAAGAAACGCGCGGTTGGCGTGCACGGTATCTGTCCCGGGGATCCATTTAGCCGGTGATTTCGTGGCCAACAATGATCGCTTCTATCAGTCATGTCGGCCGCCTTCGTGATCCCGATTCCGGACTCTTCCTCGTACTTACTGATGTCCGCTATTGCTACCTAGACCGATACGTCCTTAATAAGCGGTCGGGAGAACATTTGCATTCGCCAACGGCAGCGAGTACACGAGAGAGGAGTATCGCGCGTCGGTGGATTTCGGTCGAGCGAATTGCGGGAAAACGGGACTGTAAGAAAAAGTCCAATTTTTGCATTATAGTTCCAATAATACTGATAGTTATCCACTCTCCCGAAACTGTTCCGTACTCGCACGCAAGCAAACGTTGAGATAGTTGTGAGCAAGTAGTTACCGTTGTTTCGAAATGAGGCGTAGTTCGCTCGCAAATTTCTTCAAGGTCCCGTCGACAACTGACGGTATTCCCGACGTTATTTCCGAGCAACGGTGAAGTCTGCGGAACGACGTGTCTCGGTAGGAGCCTACCAGGACTCTGGAAATGTTGCTTGAAGTAGAAGTCACGCGAACGTAGGTCAGATTCTGTTACGAAGTTGTGACAATTTTAATGACAAGACAGCGAGACTAGCTTAAGCGAAGTTTGCGTGCCGACGGATCTGAAAGCAATGTGTTCAACAGGAAAAGCAATTTTACAACTGTTGTAATATGTATTCTTTAATATAAGCATTATATAAGCTCCGGTTTAATTCCGAAATACAATAGCTTTAAGCTATAAGGTTTTGACAATCACAGTCGAATGTAAGGAGAATAATTGACTATGATTAGTTGAAAGAGATTTTTTACGTCTTAAGGCTTGTTACACTTATTATATTTTAGGACGTATAGATATTTAAATCCAGTAAGGAACTAAGGTCAATATTAAAGAATTTATAATATTTATTTTTTTTTTAATATTATTTTATATATATTTTATAATATTATTTTGTATTTATTTTATTTTTTGGAGGATTTAAAACATCATATAGTTTTCAATATAATATATTATAGGACCGTATATGTATATATAACACAAACTATAGAAATCAATGTCTTAAACGGTCTAACTGGATCTTAAATGCTTGTATGATCTGTGTGAATTTATATACTACGTATGTAGTCCTTTGAAACGCGCCGAAATGATTGTTCAGTCTAGAAACGCTAACTTTACTGAACTACCACAGTAATATCACCAGTTAAATTGACTAGCAATTTAATAATTTGATGCTTTTTCGCATCTTCGAACAATCTTAATAATGCTGAGCATTAAAATCTATAAATAATTAATTCTTATTGGGAAAGATATTACCGCCATCGGGAGTCAAACTCACATCTCTTGGCAGAACCCGAAACTACAGTTTTCTACATAATTTTTATCATGTTGGGATTAACAACTATAGGTTTTAATTCCTATTCCGCTATAAATGTGCTGATATAAACACCAGGTTTTAAATCTATATCACACTGGCGTTAAACCATTTCGAAATCCACTGTTGCAAAGCTGCTTTTTCTGCTGAACGCAGTCAATGGCGCGACATATATTACGAAATCGACATATATTCCGGTTGTTTTCGAGATACCGCGTACGTATCAAGTTCGTACTAATCGCTTTTATCGCGGACTTCGTCCGCTCGCTTCGAAGCTCGACTCAATGCCGCAATTTCCTCGTTCGAGGATCCGTCAGTCAGTCTGCCTGGTGCTTCACGCCACAGCTGATCTCGCAAAGTTACCGAAAGATCAAAGCAAAGAACATTGTTTTAACGAGTTTTTTTCCGGCCCGGTTCGTCGAAAAGGAACGAAGGAACGAATCGTGCGTACGACGTGGAATATCCGTTCTCGCGTGGGTTGAATTTCGTTCATTACGATTCGCATAATCGCTTGCCATAGTTAAAGCTGACACGCGTGAATCACACGGCATAAACCCACGGATAGGCTTATGCAAGACAACGTGGACTATCCATCTTGTTCGTATGAAACGAAAGAAATCAAATTGAATAAGAGAAACCCTATATTCAATCAAAGTGGATCTTAGTGTTTAAATATTTCGAAAAAATTATATATGTACATATCCAAATTTGCAAAACCGATATCTCGCCGAAATCTTCTTCGGACTTGAAACGCAATCATGAACGGGACTAGAGTAGTAATATCACGTATTAAATTGACGAGCAATTTAATAATTTCGATGCTAACAAGCGTCTTAGAAGGATATTAATAATTTGATGTTAATCTAAGCATGTTAAGAATTGTAAATAATTTATTGCGAAAAGAAAACATTATCTCAACCGGGATTTAAACCCGGATCTCCCAGGAAAAAACAATTGTTCTCTCTAAAAACTATTCGGTGAGCTTATCCCAGGTTCAAAATGAGATAAGAATTAATGACGGAAACGAATGTGTTGCACGTAGCGTAAGTATTACGTCTAACTGACCGATCCGCGTGTCAAATCGAAGTTCCCCGCGAAATGTCGCTCGTCGTCGCACCGAAAACGTTTGTGTCAAATCCCCATCTCTCATCGTTTATATTTTTGTTCTCCAGGAGGAAAGCTTGGACTTAATGGGGCAATATAAACCTGAAATATTCTGCTAGAAGGTAATTTCGCTTTGTCGTTATTGTTTTTGCTTGCCTATGGTTGATCGTTGTTGGGTAACTGCATGCTGGCATGCACACACACAAACACATACAGCGCGATCACTGGATAACACACGGTGTGATTTGGAAAAGACGGGAGATTTACATCCGTTGGATTATTTTTTTTTCCCCTCCTTCCTTTGAGGACGAAAAAGAAACGTAGAAGTAGAAGTAGCAGTCAGACTGGATTCCAAAAGGAGGCGGAAGAAAAAAGAAGTAAGTTTGCGAAGCTCACGCAGGCTCTACTTGACTTTGCACGGGGAACGTCTTATTACTACTCGTAGAAATTGTTACGTTTTCCTCGTGTCATGCTAGCTAACGACACTGATGACGTTATTCACCATACATTTTACGTTCTTTTTTATTTTTTTTTATTTCTGTAACATAATGCTCGGAGATGCGGATTGTCGTCTCGTCCCCAGTCGACGGGATCTGTTTGCGCTTCCTTCTCGCTGGAGAACAAATTTGTGCGGCGCGAACTGTTTGACGGGGAGCAGCCGTGAAAGCATTGCGAATTTCAACGAAGTTGCAGATACGAATCGTCGTCGCGGAAGTCCCGTCACGTTTCCCGCGACCGAAGACTACCGTCGCTTTGTCAGAATAAACGGTCCGTACAATTATATACGGACACATTGCATTCTTATGGCTTCGCTCGCGCTAAAGTACCGGCCGAAAGAAATCGATTCGGGAAACGATCGATCGATCACCGTCAATCTGTCGACGACGACACCTCGCGCTATTCCAGAAATCCAGAATTGTCGCCCGTCGATCTTGCCACAGCCTCACCAGAGAGTGGCTTGCGATCGCGAGCCTTCGACCGATGAATTCCAACCCTGGAAACGACCATCCGGGAACGTCCGTCGTAATATCCGTGGTACATATAATTCCGGACGAGAATGAAGAGATTCATAACCCGTGACTCTCGCGCGCGTCTAATTGCAAGCTGAAAGCTCGATCACCTCGTCAACAGTCGCATTTATTTCATTCGCAAGTATACGTGCGTGTCTATACGTGACAAAGCCGAGTGAACGCTGAGGAAGGTAATTAATCACGAACGGCGACTCGCCGGAGCGCGACGTTCTATTTATATGTCATTGCCATTCGTTGCGTGTACTCGATGCATGCGCACGCACTCACGCAATAGAAATCGGACGCGCGGTCAGCAGCCTCTCTATCGCGAGTTCCACGCAGTTGGATCGTCACATACGTGTCGTTTCCCATTGTGCTACGCAGGAACGGTGAGGGAACGTCGAAAATTCGCTCTCGGTTTCATTCTGTCGAGACAAAGGCTTTTAATTAAGGAGATTAACTCTCACGCACATCAGTAATTCTATAGCGTGTACGGTGCGCGAAGTTCGAGAGAGATAGATAGAAAGAGAGAGAGAGAGAGAGAAAGAGAGATAGTACATTTATTGATGTTCTAGGGCAAGCCCTCTAAGAATAATCTTACAATTGTAAAAGCAAAGTGGAAATGGCGAAAAAAATATGTACAAAAATAAACTAATAATTAAGAAAAAATTAAGTATTTTATAAAAAGATATAAATGTTAAAAAGAGAAGAAAAACAATAATATATATAAAAAAAATATGATGAAAAGCGAATTTCAAAATAGAGAAACTCAGAGATTAAATCGAGGCTAGAAAAAAAGAATATTTTGATAATCATGTACAGTATTGCATAACAAACGTAAGTTGAGGAAAAAGGAAAGAGAGAGAAAGAGAGAGAGAGAGAGAGAGAGAGAGAGGCGCGACGAGAGGAATAACACGATTTTCACGAAGCCACAAACGATACGTCGTCGACAGTATCGCATCGACGACGAGCAAACGCGGTTATACATAATAACGTTGCGCTTATCACCAATGAAATTAATTAATCACACACACTTAACGCTCGAAAATCGATACTTGTACGCGACATTTATACCGCTGCGAAATCCTCGATGTAAGATGCCGTGACGATCAGTGTTTCGGTAACAGCAGTTTTTCCGATGAATTTCATTCTTAAATAGTCGCGATTCACTTTACGAATGCACTTGTACATTTATCAATACTCGATAACCTTGGTATAACGTTACGTTTAATAATTTATTTATGGTAATTGATATATCTACGATAACGTAATGTTTATTTAAGTAATAGGGAATAGAAAGCGATGAAGATAGTGAAGCGAATTTTTTTTGTTGTACTCCCGCGATCGATCGTCGCTTTATTTAACCGCCTATGGAAAACTCATGCACGTGGCGTCGATGAAAGTTTAATGGAAGATCGATCTTGCGGTTAGCAACCTATCATCCGTGCAATTTTACAGCGAGAAGAATTAGCGTACGGACTTCAATCCTCGAAAGTATGACGCGACGAAAGATACTCGAAGATACGTACACAGTAAACAGTTTTGTATTAAATTTAATTTTTTGAACATTTTACATGTACCAAACCGTCCCTCTAAATTTTTGTGTTAATTTAACATAAGATGAATATAGAACATAAGATGTTAGAAAGTAACACAAATATTATGTAAAAAAATTAACACAAGAAGCGTAAAACTTTGACACAATTTAAAAACAAATTCTATGTTAAATTGGTACATTTATAAATGTTAAACTGAAATTTAATTTAAACTGAAATTAGATGCTATTTTTACATTTTAATTTAAGCGATACCTTTGTGATATTTAATATGTATAACATGTAGATTTAATAGATATTTACTGTTACAAAGAGAAAATAACACAATCTAACTTTTTACATATAAAATATATAACTAGTTGTACAGAACATATTTCCTCAGTAAAATTAACATTTATAATATTGTATTTTAAATCAACATTTTATTCATTTATTCTTATAATTTGTTTTTTTTAAACTACATTATTTTTATGTTATTTGTTTATTTATAAATTGTGTTATTTTCACATTGAAAAATGTTAAATTTTAATTTAACACAAAATATTTAAATAACACAATCACATTATATTAAATTAAAACTCGGATATGTTAAAAATTCAACACAAAAATTTTAACTAGTATTCGTTTTAACATAAATACAAAATGTTTTTTACTATGTAGTTTGATTATAATTTGTCGCTTTTTAATTAAATCAGTTCTCCTTCACGAGTCTCATCTATACATATAGTGCACAATAAATAAATTGGTAATAAATTCTTCATAATTACTACGTGTCTACATGTAGGAGAGAGAGAGAAAGAGAAAGAAAGAAAGAAGAGAGATTTCTTTAGATCTTTTACATTATACATTGAATCAAATTCTGTCATATAATATCAAAATAATGTTCAATAAAACGTCATCGTATATTGAAATATCGTAAAAATTCAATATATGTATCTCCGAATGTTTCTAGCACAAAGAATTTCACAGAATCTTTTTACGTTCTTACGTCAATACTTCGCAAGTTCAAAAGGGAATTCTAGAAAGAATATTCGACACGCAATCGCCATCCTTTTCAATCCCAGTTTCCGACGAATGATGCGCATTTCATTTTTCCGCGACAAAGATTTGACGCCATTCTTTTCTTATCCCCTTCGCAAAGCAAACGTTCTCATTATTACAGCTGCATGATATACGTAACGTAGCACGCTCTGTATAGAAGTCACACACCGATCCGATGCATTATTATTGGATTCACCGGACACTAGATGTTTACAACGATAATACAAGAGATGTATGGCCGGCCGCTATTGTGGAAATTCGCTAGCTGTGTAAAAGACCCGACACACAAGTAGCTCGATATCCAATGGCTTGTTACAAATGCGCGACCTACAATTTGCCAATATTTATCTCCAGCTGTACGCTTTTCCGACCGACAGAGAAAAACGATTTCCGCAATAGAATGATAACGTTGTCAAAAATTTCGCGCCATGTAAAAATTCATGCATTTTAACAATATTTATGACAATATCGCTTTAATTTCGTAGTAATTACAAGCGTACGCGAAAACTAATAAACTAATTTATAGAGTGAGATTGTTCGAGTCTCCGATTAAATGGATGATGGTAGTGATAGTGGTGATGGTGTTTGCATAAAATCACGCGCATCTTACTATGCTAGAAATAATGGACAAAAGAAAAATAACAATGCCTCGATATGTTCGACCTGATAACGCAGGTGGGGTCGCGTCTGGGGATGCGGAGGGATCCGTGCGCCGCATGCGGGTTACCGGTCTTCCTGGCGGAGAAGCTGCTGATAGCGCGCGCTCCTTATCACCGTACCTGCTTCCGGTGCGCCCGCTGCTGCAACCAGCTGACGCCGGGCAATTATTACGAGACCGAGGAAGGCCAGTACTGTTGCGAGACGTGTCCGGACGAAGAGGAGACTGACAGCGTGCGCCACAAGTACGCCGAGTCGACGATGTCCGACACGGAAAGAGAGAAGAATGAACCGAGATCGCTTAGCGACGAGGAGAAAACGGAAAGAAAGGTCAGTTTTTGTGTTTTAAATTTGAATAAGTATTCGCGCTGAAGATAAGTTAATTGTTTGAAGCTTTGTTGTGTATGCAGAGTGTACTGGAGAACGTAGCGGTACCTGATTTGATTTCTCATACATCGCAAATGCGCAAGAATTTCATGACCAGTCATCTTCTTTCCGAGAAGTTCGAATCTACCGCAAAGGATACACTTGCGAGCACGAAAAGCGACTTGGATCATCAGGATCGTCAGGAAACAAACAGCAGGATCGACATGAGGAGGATGAGGAGGAGGAGGAGGAGGAATCCCACAGCTCCGTAACGGATTCCCCAGATATGGAGGAGTCCAACATTGAGCAATACGATGTACATAGCGCGTTAAATAGCTTAGATATTAGGAGCGACAAGGATCAGCGATCGACTGCCATTTCATTCCATGACATAGGTAAGCAGAGAAGAGATGATAATACCAAAGAGTCGCCAGGATGCGCCGGTGAACGTGCCAATCCCGAAACAAGATTGTCATTGGTTCAGAAGAGACTTCAAATGTTTGAGAGTCGGGACAAAAGGGATCACGTCGATGGAACGGATCAAAGTAAGAAAAGAATTCCAGTGGCTCAGGATATCACAATGGTTCAAGGCGACTCCTGGGACCTGTCACCGGATGTTCTCCCAATGAATGAGGAAGAACGACCGGAAAAGAGGCTCGAGGAAGACTCAATAATTAAAAATACTGATAAACATAAAGACAGTTTCGAGAATGTCGGCAAACAGCAAAAAGAAGATTCGAAGGTTACAAATAGCGAAGAGAACTTTTCGAAAGACTTTGTACGAGTGAATAACGAAGATCATCTTAATAAAGATAAACCGCACGAGAATAGCGCAAAAGTTCGAAGTATTGAAAGACCAAAAGACAATTTTACGAAGATCGAGAATGAACGAATCGAAAACAATAAGATGGATGAAGAGCATTACGAGAATGCCATGGGAAGCAGCGTGCTGACCGCGAAAGGCATTAATTTAAGTGACAATGAAAATTATCCAGAAGACTTGAATCCCTTCAAGAGCGACGAAGAAGACAACGCCGCAGAGGAGAGTAAACCACGGACTGTGATAAACAGTTCTAAAAGCAATAAAGGGTCGACTAATCCATTCGATAGCGAAGATGAGGATATCGAAGAGCCAGAACCGCCAAAACCGGCGATAAGAAATAAACCGGAGAATCGAGGAACGTCTGTGACAAAGCGGGTCCTCGCGGCGCCACAAATTAATCTTAATCCATTTTGGAGCGACGAGGAAGAGGAACACGGTAGCGACGAGGAAAACCGAGATAGAACATCACCTGGAAATGTGCCTGTACCAAAACCGCGTACCATCAAGTACGTTTTACTTTATTTCAGCAAATGTATGCAAGAATATCGCGATAATTTTTTTTATTATTATTATATGTGCACAGGACTACTCCCGAAGTAAATGTTGTACGGAGAGTCGACTTAGATCGTGGAGGCTTGTACGCGTCTAATAGTTCCTTAACCAGCTCCGAATCAACTACAACTCCCGGTGGAACGTATAGGAAGAAAAAACCTGCGCCGCAGCCACCGGTCGCGAAAGAATTATTTCCGTCTAATCAGCACGAATCTCCTATACTCAAATCGCATAATAGCACATTACCCTCGTATCACGTAAGATGATCGTTTCTATTTTTAAATATAATTATTTTTAGTTTATCATCTTAGATTTAACACTAAAAAAATTTATTGTGTGTGTGTGTATATATATAATATATATATATATATAAATCTCAAAAAAAGCATTCATCATGCGATTCTCTCGCGATAAAGGATTCATTATCTCGCACAACGCCACGAGCTCGAAAAACCAAGCCGGCTCCTCCACCGCCAATGCCAACCAGCACACCTCGTAATATATCAGTCGGCAAAGGATTAAGTTTAGACGAGTCTCCCATAATCAAGCTTCGTGACGACGATCGTAGTTTGAATATGTGGGAAGATCAGAAGACAAACAAAGACGAGGCGAATCGAAACAGGCAGAGTTTGAGCAGTATCTCATGCACTGATAGTTCCTCCTACATGTCTTACACTGACAAAAGCGTGCAGGGAAAGTGGAAGAGGAAAAAGGGTCCCGCCCCACCGCGTCCAATTCCACATAGGAGAAAGGTAGATCCTATCTTCTGTCATAAGACGTATTTATTACGTAAACGTATTTGTTTACTTTGTATAGATTTTTTCGCATAAATTTTTGAATTAAAATTCAAAAATTTCTGATAAATTAAATTTTTAAAGGCGTAAGTAAGAGAGAGAGAGACGAGATTATATTGTTTTTAATTACAGATTAAAGTAATCTCTATGAAAGACGTGAAATTGGAATTAGATGAAATAGAATTGCAACAGCAAGGCTTAGAAAAACAAGGCGTGCGATTAGAACAGTTGATACGAGATAAATGCGAATCCGGACCTCGAACAGATGGTAAGGAACGCACGCAATAAATATGAGAACAATGTATTATAAAAATATATAATATATAATATTAACATTTAATTTAATTAATAGATTCATCGCTCGGTACAGATGTGGAGGAATTGGTTTTAGAATTGTTCGCATTAGTAAACGAAAAAAATGAACTGTTCAGGAGACAGGCCGAATTGATGTTACTACGGAGACAACAAAGATTAGAGGAGGAACATGTTGAAGTAGAATATCAAATACGATGTCTCATGTGCCAACCAGAAGCTACTAAAACAGACTTCGATAAACAAAGAGAAGAAGCATTGATACAAAGGTATTTTCGGGGAGAAAAAAAACTTTAATAAAAAATTTTAATAGAACAATGTTAATATATAAACATGTGATTATACGTTTTCGTATTTCTCTAGGTTAGTAGAAATTGTAGAGAGAAGAAATGAAATTGTCGAATGCTTAGAGATGGATCGTCGAAGAGAGGTAGAGGAGGATAAAAGCATAAATAAACATATGGGTTTATTCGCTGGTAAGTAATGTGACGATAGACATATTAATACAAAATTTTTTGTAAGCTCTCATTTAAATTGCCATTCATCTTTCAGCGAGGAATAAAAACGAGCTAACAAGCAAAGACAACGATTCTTCTAATGCAGGGAAAACGAAAAAAGAAAAAACAAAGGAGAAAGTAAAAGAAAAGAAGTTGAAAAAGGCCACAAAAAAAGATGCCGACAAGGATGTGGATGAGACTGAGGTGAAACTCAAACGCCATGGCAAAAGAAAATGGTTTTGAGTTGCGTTAGTGTTAACAGTTAACGATAGATGTAGAAAATATTTCATATTTAATACTTTTATATATATTTTTAACACCTGTTATTTATATATATAGGAATTTATGCTAAGATTATTAATAAAATCTCTCGTTTAATTGCTCCTAATTGCTTCCTAATTGTGTTATTTGTAATTAAATAAACTATTTGTCTAATTACAGATGAATTAGCAATATCACAGTAAAACTTTTGTCAAATCTTCTGAAAAATCTTCAATATCCGAACAGGCGCGTAAATCAATTCTATTGACATAATCCATCGTGGCAAACTGCATTCTTCAAAAATAAGATCATAATTTCCTAAAACAAAAATTAAATTTTTTGGCATTCAAAACATCTCTGTTGTTTTAATTAGCAAACATAAATTACAATCAAAATACCTAAATATTCAAAAAACTGTGAAACAGTGTCTTCATTACGAATTGTTGCAGCGAAAATAGCATAACTGTTTGATACTAAGAGGCGTTTTAATCCCAATATTAACGCATCAAACGAGTTACTGTCATACAGAATATCAGCGGCAATAATTATGTCGGGTTGTAACGAATTTTTTAACATGTATTTATCAATATCCTCCCATTTCAAATCTATTACTTGAACATCGGTTTGCTCGTATTTTAATTGCAACTGTAACTTTGATGTCGTATCAAATGTATTCAATAGTTCGCTTTGCTTATTCGATACAAAATTGAGTTTTACATTCTCACAGAGCATATTTAATACTATTGGATGACAGTCAGAGAAAATATATTGTTTCGGGGAACATATACTAATTACATTCATACCAGTCAATCCAACTCCACAGCCAAGTTCTAATATGTTTTTTCCACAAAACTGTTCTTTATTTTCTTCACACCATTGACTCAATACTATGGCACCCTGTTAATTGTAACGATTGCAACTAATATAAACATATATATGATTTAATTCTTGAGAATATATTTCCTAAATAATTTAAATAATGATTAAAAATTATAAAGAGGTATTTTAAAAGATAAGTACCTGCCAGCTACATAAGCCTGTAGTTCCTTGAGAAATCAAGTTCGTGCTCTCCTTTAATGTAACGCAATTTAATGTTCCATTTTGTATTAAGAAATGACGGTAATGCACAGACTCTTCATCTGACAATGATATTAATCTACAATACGCTGCATATAAGTCACCATGAATTTCATTACCACCCTCCTCTATCTAAATTGCATATAATAACAAATAAGGAAAGTGATTCTGTCTTCTAACCTCTGTGAAAACAAATTACACATTTGATATTTTAAATATACCTTTTGCATAAGTAATTTCAAAAATGCTTTCTGATATGAGGTTTTTATTGGATATCGCTTAATTAAATCGTTATTTATCGTATTATCCAAAATTTGTTTTTGGATATCTAATTCGAGGTCGTAAGTTTTGTATTCCTCCAATACCTACAAAACATTCCTTTTATAGTATCAAATTTTCGCTATGTAATTACAAAATATGGTAACAGGTTTTATAAGTGTATGTAAAATTGATGTACTATAAAATCCATCTTAATTAATGCAGTACAGCAGAGAAATTGCTTCGTTAAAGAATTTATCATGGTATTTATGGTACGAATATCGCGATTCATATCGCTATTGTCTGTGTTATTATCCATTTGATTTAAAAACAAACTTTAGCTACAGAATCACAACACGCGCGAAAATTGTTAAAACTTCATGTTGTGACTTTTCGCCAGATGTTTTTAAGAGCTTCGCCCAATCAAGAAAATAAGGAGGGAAATAGGAAAACAGAGAAGAATTTCGACCTATCAGAAACTGTGTTCTATACAACTATGTGGTCTGTTCGCCTTGCTTGAAATCTCCAAAAATGTTTGCACTTAAAATGAGGCAGATATATATTTAGATGTTGAAAAGAGAAAAAGTAAAGATGCTGAGTGCAAAAAGTGCAAGCAACGCGAACAGACTTATTGTTTTTGAAGTTAAAAATGCTGTTTTCCCTATCTCCTCTTCCCCTTCTCTTATTCTGCGCAGCCCTAAAGCCTGATGCACAATTGAAAAACACAGGCAGATTTTGACCTATCAGAAACCGCGTATATCATCAAGAGTTTTTTGATATGCTTAAGGGTGTGGTCGAGTTGCCACTACGAAATGCTTCGATGCATTTGATTAAACAATCGGAAGAAAGAATTTTACTAATTGACCAATCAAAAAATGCTTCGAAGTATTCGTAGCGGCAACCTTCGACCGCACCCAGTGTCATAAGAAATCAACCAATCACAATCAATTATTCTTCTTATATTCATCTGATTGGCCAATATTTTACTTCAAGCTTACTACTGTGTCTCCGAACTTAAGAGTTTAGAAAACAGCTACTCACGCTATCTTGTGATTATTTGATGATTCCTGCATATCTTTATAACAAAGCACGACAAAGTATCGCATTTTACAAAGCCAATTATCTTTAACGATGTACCATTCGTTATTTTCTAAATCGCTGTTTTGTGCGCGCGAAACGTTTCTAAAAATTCCCTAAGTCCGCGTCCAATGGCGTTTCCGGCAACGTGTCACTAGACGTATTCCGAAATTACAGTCCTTCAAATTCGGTTTGGTTTGGTTTGGTTTGGTTTGATTTCGAGACTCGAGTGACTGTACCGCCTTTACTTCGCGTACTGTGATCTGTAATTGTTTCGTTATGGCTGATACGAGCCTAAGCCTGGACGATATAATTAAAAAGAAATCATTAGGAATGAGAGGCAGAGGAGGGTGAGGCAAATTCACTTAATTATCCAGTGATATTCTCGCCAACTTCATAGCGAGAGTTACACATTTATAACCTTAACGATCGTACTTTCTTTATTGACAGAAGTCTGTGTGTGTGGTGAAAATCTTTTCTTAAATTTTCATTCTTCAGATATCTTTAGTTGACGATCCCGTTTCTGTGAAGTCGCTCGAATAAACTGGCGTGCGCGCGTAAATTATTCGTGAATAGCTCGGAAATCTTGAGCAAAATCTACTTGATTATTCCCTTTAGTGATACCACAGTATCATATCTGACTTGGTTGATAAAAACTTACTCCGCGATTTCTGAAGAAGTCATGTAAGAAGACACGTTCGTTAATCTTTCTGCAGTATTGTCTTTTATTACTGTAATAAATAGAAAGTCAGAAAATTTACATTGTATAATTGTGCAGGATACGCAGAGGTGTCCCCAATAGAGGAGCACGAGCAAATGGTTCCGTGAGGGGACGTGGCTCACAGGTGATCAGAGATGCACGATTTAAAATAATACAAAAGAACCGAGAGAAGCTGACCGACGCCAGGGACAAGCTCGCCGAGATAGCGAAGCAGAGCGATGCACGGCTTAAGCTAGACAAGATTCGTGCGTCTCATTACAAGAAGATAGATACTCAGCTTTCAGGCATTTCACGCAAGACTGGCCGAAATGGCAGACTGTCGTTGTCGACGAATAAAATGCCATCTTTGATGCAGCATGTGTTACCATCTAATATGCCAACCAATTATATGCAACCTTCCACGAGAACGGTTGGATATAGACCACCTCTCGCTGAGCCTTATATAGGAGAAATGAATATGGATTATACTGATGGTATGTGAAATATAATGTAGATATATTGAAAAATACATATTTCACTCATTTACTACTGCAGCAACATAAGTAAAGTCATTTTTTAATTAATTGTAGAAAAAGATTGGACATATAGAAGAAATGTACTTTTAAAAGAACAAACTTTTATATTTTTCTACAATCAGTTACTATACTAAAATTGCATTTCAAAATTTTAATGATTCCAAATATTAAGATTAATTTGCTGGAAATTTATTTTCTGAATTGTATTGTTATTGTAACAGTATGTTTTATATCATTGTTTGTTTTGAAATATTAGTTATGTTTAGTTTGAATTATTTATAAATATCTCCTTAATTTTTTTAACTTCGTTTACTTTGATCTTATTTTAATTTTGTTTATTTTGACTTTTGATCTTATCTTGTATATCTTTTTAGAGATAATAAGCTTGTATTTTCTCTTGTTATTAATATATTTTAAGATATATTTTAATATATATTTTAAAATATTTTATTGAAAATTATTGAAATAATACGTTAAAAAAATATTTATATTAACTTATTCTTTTAGATTATTTGACGGATTCCCCTTCGTTGAGGAGGACTATGAGTAACGAGTATGCACCAACACCTCCACCCCCACCTCCTGTATTCAATATTAATCCGATTTCTCCTTATACCTGGGTGAAGTCTAGAAACACTAATGTTACTAGGATTCCAGCTCGAAAATCTGAGATAGAAAAGGAACGAGAGAGGCAAAGAGATTACAATAAACTCGCTGCACGCTCCGCGATGGTAAATTTCATTCTCTTTTGTGTGAAATTTGTACAATTGCCATTCAATTTAATTTTTATTATTTTTTCCTTATCATAGGTAAAAACTGCTTCACCTTCTTATAAAGAAGATTGGAATTTTGGCACAAAATCAAGGTAAGTAATCATATCTTACAGAAAAATTAAAAATTAATTAATGATTGAAAAACGTACTATTTTGTATAATTTTGGTTATAGAACAATTGTAGCAGAGGAAACAGATTCCAAGTACTACGATTCCAGAAATCTTCGAGAGGTAGGAATTAAGTCACGTCTTGATGCTTCTGGCAATAAAACAAGAACATTGAACGTTTTATCGCGGCCAAAAGCAAGTTCCAGTTCATCGGCGCAATCGAATGGCTATCGAATTGTAGTATCCAACTTGCAAGCCAACGTCACGCAAGAAGATATTAAGGTGCAGTAAGATAAAGAATTTATTTCTAAAAGATTTCACATTTGCTGTAAAATGTTGAAAAAAAAATTTTTGCATCATATAGGAATTATTCGAAGATGTTGGAGAACTGCTCGTATCGAGACTAGTTCGTCCAGGTACAGCGGAAGTAATCTACAAAACATTAAAGGATGCAACTAAAGCAGTTGAGACTTATCATAATCGACAACTAGATGGCCATCCAATGAAATGTCTTCTCGTTAATCCACGATCAAAAAATAATCCCACTGGGCCAGCCGTTCGGTCTCTTACGGAGTAAGTAGCAAACATTCCCACGGGGCCAGCCGTTCGGTCTCTTACGGAGTAAGTAGCAAACATTTTTTATTGTATGCATTAAACATATAATTTATACATATAATACATATATATATATATATATATATATATATGTATGTATGTATGTATATATGTATATGTGTGTGTGCGTGTGTGTGTGTGTGTACATATATACACACACACACACAAATTATTCTATATATTGAATCGTGTGATAGTATATGAAAGTCAAAAATAGCACAAATTCATTTATTTGAATCAATCACATGAAATCATTACGTGTAATTTCTCACATTTATGTCATAATTTACTATGGCTGCAGAAACTAATTCATAGTCTTAAAATAGTTGCATTGGAATGTGTCGTTTGTAGGCAGCCGACGAACTTCTTTTTTTCACCATGCATTTTCTTCTCTACAGATCAAGACGTAGTATCAGCTCAAGTTATGTACAACCAAGTTTAGGAGCGGTACATCGCGCCTTGTTTGACGACTTGTCTTAATCGATTATATCCATTTTGATAAAATGACTAAGTTAATATGAAGGAAAGAAATGTATGTACGTGTAATGAACATTACGCAGATTATTCTTAGGAAAGCGAATGGAGAAACGACGAAACACGACATGCGTACTCGATGTGCGCAACTCCAATTCCCAGCTGTAATTGTATTAATAAACTTATACCACTCATTATCTTTGGTAGTCTATATGGTCTAAACGACCAATAACACTGGAACGCTCGTAAAATTTTTGTAAATTATTTTTAGAGATAAACGTCTCTTATATTTTATGCACTATTTTAGTTGTAACTTTACTGTTATGTCTTACTTTAAATGTGTTAAGGCCCAATTTTACAATTCACGGTTAACTCTTAACTCAGGTCCAACTTGTTTCTCATCTCTTTCTAATTCTAGAATGAACCTCGGTAAAGAATTAATCATGAATTGTGAAACTGGGTTGTGAAACCTAAGTATCTAAAATATTGAAATCGCACTATTCTTTAATATTCAAGATAATAGAAAAGGTTCAGGCGTTCTGGTGTTAAAACGTAGAGAAAAAACTAGTTAAAATAATACGGCCACGGAATCACATAAATATCGGGTGCAAGCTGCTTCTTGTACATTTAATATACAAATAAAATGATACCTCCTTCAGCAACTTTGATATTATATTAAAAGTATGATGTAGATATTAGATAAATGAAATCGTGATGCGACCATTGACGCGTGCGTACGATCAGAAATGTAATTTATTCAAATTTAATATTATGTAGTTTTCATGGTTTCGAATTTTAAAGATCATTGTATATATGTTGAACGAATAATTTTTTTTCAAACTCTTATTATAAATTTACGCAAGTAAACAAGTACTGAAAAAATTTATTTTCTCTGAGAATCCGTTTTATAACAATCACATATAGAGGATAAGATGGTACAATTTCGAATACGGATAATTCTGAAATAAGACTTGAATCGAAGGCCCGAGTGGCAACATACTCTAGGTGGTTGATTCACGAGCTGTGGATTCGATTCCACCTGTGCCCCATACGCGAGCTTTCGCGTCTAGGAGAATATCTTGCGAATAAATACTAAAACTGTATTTCCGTTTAAAAAGCACTATTGGTAATATGTCTCATCCGCGATATCTTAATTAGGTCATAAAGATAGAAAGGTCTATGTGAAACTTTGATTTGATATGAGACAAAAATTGTAAATTGACTGTGTATGGCCTCCTCGAAAAGGCATATACTGGATCAGTAGATCAATCTTATCGTATGGTAACTTACAAGTATGATTGAAAAACCATATAAGAGTTTAAAGAAAAAAAAAAGAAGATATGCATCCAAATTCGAGTGCAAGTTTGACAACTTTGATCTCATTGTGTGGAGGGTATTGAAGGTAACCACCAACCAGAAAAAACCAAATTAAAACTCGAAAATTGGATTCAAATCTTATTTCGTTCAAATTTGTGCTACATTGGAAATTGCATCATCTTATCTTCGATCTATCGATAGAGCGCGAAAAAGGATAGAGTGACTTAATACGATAAAGAATTTATTTATTTATACGTACAACATCATCACAATACTCATACCTATAAAATACAAAAGCTAACACACCACGCTTGTTGCTGACATGCACTACCTCCCCAGGAGAAAGTTATACGTTATCGAAGAGTAGTGCGAGTTTTAAAATCGGAAGTTGATATTTTGACACGGAGAGTAAATGGCACATGGATAAATTTTTCTCTTCTCCGTAACGACTAACGACGTGCCACAGTGGGTCAATGCGTCGTTGTATGTTCACCGCGTGGAAGGAAAGGGGATATACAATGAAATATGAAATGCTCAAACTTAAAACTAATGCGGACGCGTTAATTAGTGCCTATATTATAGAAATATGCCGCTAAACGTATCCGCGTCGTTGAATATTTACAAGAAAGTACAAAACAATACTGGATCTCATCACGGGATGAATGATGCGTGATCAACGCGCGATCTCTATCTTAGTCACAGGATACAATCGAAACTCAAATATAAAACTCTACATCTTGTACGAACTTCGTTCCGTCCGTTCATTCATCCCGTTTAGTTTCTACGATAATGATGATGATTATTGGTTCTGGATTTGTTGTTAGGCGTACGAAGAACTTCTGCATAAGACATCTCTAATCGCTTCAGCCGAGCCACCTCTTCCGACGCGGTGCTAGGTTTGAAATCCTTGTACTCGTAATTATTGTGCTGCTGTTGCTGTTCGTTCGAGCCACGACCGTACAGCTTCTTATCCCTTGATCGATTTGGATATGCGTTGTGCTGACCGTTCCACGCACCGGAGTGCTCGTGCTCGGCAGGATTGAACGGTTTGAATCTCCTTCGGCCGCTGTTGGATTTGGCGGGGACGAATTTCGGATTCGTCGTGGGAATAACGTCCGGTGTGGTCGACCGGTCGTTGTATTGCGCTTTCTTAACGGCGTTCTTTTTCGCCGAGGACTTCTTGCGAACGCGTAAATTAAGAGACACGTAATCCAGTCTGCAACTTGCGTCCTTTGCGGGCTGTTGATTCGCGGAGGTATTGCTAGACTTGTCAGATTGTTTGCTGTCCTTTGGATTGGCCGGGCTAGAGGACTGCATCCTGAAGACCGGTTCCGAAACCACCGACGATACCACAGAGGACATGATACTTTGATTGTCGTCCGTTGCCTCGCTTTGCAAATCTTCTTGAAACGACGCGTCGTACTTCGTCTGCGATGTAGCGGGTTCGTCCAACAACGGTAACTTCTCGCCCTCATCCTTCGCCTCCGCTGCCCGTTTCAAAACGCTGAAGATCTCGCTGAAGAGCTGTCGATACTCGGGCGTCTTGCGGAACCTGCTCTCGAACGGACTGTTGTCATCGTAAATGCTGAACTTGCAGTCTTCGCCGTCAGCGATGGAACATAGGAACGAACCCGGCCTGCCGTCTGTCTGCGTCGCCTTGTTGCTGGTCTCGTCCGAGAAGCCTGAAGACGACGTCTCAGCTTCGGAGAAATCTGTTGGAGTGGCCGAGAAGGGTTTCTTGCCGGCGCTCTCAGGTTTGGTTCGCGAGACGATCTTGATCGATTCCGGAGCAGCAGCAACCTCGGCCTCGGAAGCAGTAGGATAGAAATTGTTAAATTCTCCGGACATCTCCAACTCTTCCTGCAACGACATGCACGTCGCGGGTGTGGCGTCCTTGCGACGGGGTTGACAGTGTCTCTGCACCTCCAACAAGGCCTGATACTTTTCTACCAAGACCCGATAAGGATTCGCGCTGTCCAGTTCGTCGGTACCTTCATTTTTGCTGCATGTATCCTGTGTGCAGGTAATTAACGTGTGTGCAGTTGAAATTATGAAAATGATTATGACAATGAAATTCGATTATGATTAATACGAAATATTTAATCGGGAAGGAGTATATACGTACGCGAGAAAAGCGATCAGCATTCAAATTTTACTACAAATCTAAAATCTCATAGAAAGTCACATATCATTTTTATATTATACTATAAAATGTTATACGTAACTTTTTTTTATTTATTTCATTTCAATTTACGTTAGTAATTATATGAAACATTGCATAGAAATGAAGGATAACTGGAAGCAGAAAGGCAAAGGCCAGATTTATAGGATATTAAAGATTGCAAAAAGTTCTTTGAGAAGATGTGTTTTATTTAAAATCTTATAAATCTGGCACTTATACATTGTACAAAGTAATCAATTAAAATCATTCGACTAGACGCAGCGATTCCAATAACAAGAGCTATCATGCTTAGAACAACAGCACAAGCATAAATATTTACATTTACTTATCCTAGATCCTTAATATTGCCGAGAAATGGACACAGTCTTGATAGAATTTTAGAATTAGAAATTAAATGTAGTCAATTTGCCGCAGTATATTGGACATTATAACTGTCTTTTGACATTTATTAAAAAGGCACTTTACGCTTGAATAAACAATTAAAATTTTTTTTTAATAGTAAATTAATTTTTCAGAGAGATTAAATTAGATAAAATAAGAAAATTTTTTAATATAACACATGACAAGTATATATATCCGGATTTATATATCAATATATAATTATATATATATACACATATATATATATATATATATATTCACAATAATAATATAATATAATTATTATATATATTATATTATTATTTATATATTATTAATATATTATGTATATCTATACTTGCACGTCACACACTTCAAGAAAAAATATCATTTAAAATTTATTAAATATTAACATTAATTATATATACACATAATAGTAATTATATACAATAGTAAAGAGTTAATTTTAAAATTAAAAGAGTTAATTTTAATACATTTAAATCTTCATCGTTCCTAGGAAGTTGAGATTATCTTCAACTCATACAGCATAGACTTCCAAGGATGTCCTAAAGACATTCAGAGGACAATCCTATGTTCTCTCAATATCTTAAGGATACGTTTGCAGGATGTCTCTTGAATAAAGTATGCTGTGTGGGAATTGATTAAATTTTTTCTGCGCATATATCGAATTAAAGAATTTTTGATTTCTGATGTCTGAACAGCCAAAGTTTAAAAACAATAAGAGACATTTTACGCAGAATAAATAATGGTATTTGAAAAGGTGCGAGCAATATCGGAACAATGACATGGGCTCTAACATAGACAATTGCTTCGGAAAAATGAAATAATAACAACGGCACTTTCGTGTAAGTAAATATCCTCCATAACAACGAACTATACCATTTATGTTCTGTCTTTGGCTTGGATTTCGCAAAGTTTGTCACTTCCTAAAGCAGATAAAAGATAATTACTATTCTAGGCAAGCATAACTGATCAAAAGAAGCGACATTGTAACGACAAACTCGAGCAAAAGAAGAGACTCGATTCGTGCAAACGCAGATTGATAAACAGTGGTTCGCAATGTTAAAAAAAAAAAAAAGAAGATATACCTGTACAGTCAATTCGGAGTCGCGCTGATTCTCACTGACTAAAGACTCAGCCATACTTATGTCGTCATACTCTTCTTGATCGAGCATTATGGAAAGTTCGTCGTGCGTCCTCGTGTCCATGCCGCGTAAACAACGCCCGCATAACTGACCTCGTCTATAAAGACATTTTCACTTGCTTCACAAATATTGCCACGACAATCTTCGTGCAAAATTTTATGCCGATAACATGCAACTTTTTACGTTCCAGTTCACTCTCATTTATATTAGATGAATTTTAAGGTGAACTTTTTCTCGCGATGTAGCTTTTAATTAGGTATCTGGAACGATCTACAAGAAAGGGAAATGAATGAGAACGCACGTACCTGACTTCCTCCAAGGTGCTAATCTCGTCTTGCAGACTCTTCACATCTTGCGCCTTGTTACGCCACTCCGTTAATTGTTCCTCCAATGCGCTGTTCTCCTGCAACAAGGTAGTCAGCTGCTGACTGAGTTCGGATACCTTCTTCTGTTCCCTAGCCCTTTGATTACGAGCGTCCTGCAGCTGCGTCAGCAGTGTGGTCATCTCTTCGTCACTCGCTGCAGTAGCTTCGATCGTCTCTTGGGAGGACTTCGATGAACTCGGGGCAGCTCTCTGAACAAAAGTATCAATACCTTTCTTGAAGACTCGGAAAAGAAAGAATAATAAGAACAACACGCATGTTCAAAAACGGGACATAAAATGTTTTAAAAATGTCTGAAAGGCGTCTTAGGCCGATATTCATAGTCGGATCTTACATTCAAGATCTTGTAAAATATGGTATTTTATTCGCTTCAACGTTATTCAAGATCTTATATTCAAGACTGTTTATAAGCACAGTCTTAAAAAGTCGAACCAGTCAGAAGACCGTATTAACGTTTTAAGACAATCTTGAAATAAGGACTATGAATACCGGCCATAGACTCTTTGCAAAAGACGTCTTGAAGACATTTTATGTCTTCCCGACTTTGTACTTGGCGTTGTCTGGGATGTTACATGAAATATTGAAACCATTTGTACCTGTTTCTCGCTGCCACCTTGCGTATCCGAAGTTTCCCAATCGGTACTCTGTTGCTGTTGCAGTTGTTGTTGCTGATGTTGCTGTTGCGCATTATTCCTAGACGGGCTCGTGGCATGCTGGCGCAGTCGTTCGGTCAGGTCGTCAATCTTCTTCTGAAGCTCCTCGCATCTTACTTCCAGATTCTCGATAGTCACGGATTGGCTGGTCGCGCACAAATCGTTATATGATTATTAGTAGGAGTCTCCTTATTGCACGGAACGTTGCACGGTATCGCAATTTCTCCGACGGCCGGACATCTGTTCGAAATGTCGCCTCGTTCGGAGAAATGCGCAGCGCGTCTCCGGCGAAGTTTCTCCGGAATTTCGGGTCAATCGCGGAAAGCCAAAGCGTAAGGCGTCGAGCCCAATCTGTACGAGGAGCACGTTGACCCCGAAATCCCAAACAGAATTACACATCGTATATATCGTTAATAATAGAAAAGCTTATTGTTGGGAGAAATAGATTCCATTAGGGAGATTAGAATGGTGTTAAATAGAAAAATAATACTTAATAACTTTCCATGAACTTTAATTGTATCAGACGGTGCATGAATTATGCATTTAGAAAGGTGAGCTTAGAATGGTTCACGTAGCCAATACAATACGAAGCTAACAAGATATAATAACAGATCTCGTTAGGCCGGCACTTTTCCGCGATACTTCTAATATAATCTTATCTGGAATATCAAGCGGTACATTTCTTTCGAATGAGAATGCTAATTTTTCTTTCTTCTTTTTTTTTTCCCTCCTTATTCGAAAATCATTTCGCCAATCGAAGAAATGGCGTAAAAATAAAAAGAGGGAAGAGAAGATAACGCCTACCTTTTGATCAGTTTCTTATCGCTCGTGTTCTCGATCACCAGGTGATGATTCGCACGTTCCAGATCTTGCACGCTAACTTCCAGCTGTTCGTAGACTTTCAGGCGTGTATTGTTCACCTCCCTCAGGGCGGCAATCTGCTTTTTCATGTACTACGGAACGAACAAATAACACGCGTATTCATCGGACAGTGCAATTTCGAGGTTGAGCAACTCCGTAAATCGTTACGACTCGAATTTTCTTACTGTGTCCCGCGATTGTCGCTACTTCAAGTCTTGTACGTTACAAAAATGCCATACGGAAGACGCGGAAGCTATTAGTAAAATTATCAGAAAGTAACCGAAGTGTAACCGGTTTGCCGGTGGGTAACAATTATCATTCAAACAATTACTCGCGGAAAAATTTATAATAACCTCGATTTCTTGCGTCTGCTCCTCCTCGGTAGCTTGGTGCAGTTTGATGATGTTCTCCAGCTCCTTATTCCGTTCCAAGAGGGTCTTACCGAGCTCCGCCGCCAACTGTAGATCTGCACAAAACGTGAGGCGTATTTTTGCATGAACGCTTCCTTGCACGAGCGCATTTCTTGTTTTTAATCTATCCGGATTGAATCTCCGATAGGTAGGATACGCGCCGGGAAGAGAGAATCGAAGCGTGAACGATAATCTCAGTTCCGGATCATCGTACCGAACCTGAGGGAATCCGCAAGGAATATCTACGTTGATGGAATCGAAATCGTCCCGGGCTCGCTTCGAATGATAATTACGCAGCCTGCCGAGCGACGGTTACAGGTTGCAGGTTGCTGGTTCACGCTCGCGGCACTCCCTCATTCTGACACCGGCTAGGGCCAAAGACCTTCTCGCGGTGAGCAAACGACCGAGCTACCGTTTCGCGGTACTCGGTGCTCGGTGTCGCGACGGAACAACGTGACCCGCGAAGTTCACGGACGGAATTCTCATTTTCTTAATTGACTTTTAAATACTTTTAAATGCCACGGAGCACAGCAAAAACTGCCGCAAAACCTATTATCATGCAGGTTCTAGTATTGACCTGCGCAATAAAACAAATACGTATGCAAAGAATTATTTTGCTGAAGTATCTAAACATTTAGCTAGATAGAGAAATGATCTGAAAATAATCCATCAAAATAATTATGTAGGAATTTCAAGATGGGAATGCTGCAAAAAGTTTCGACATTTTAACAATCAGTTTGAACGTTCTACATAATTATTTTGATGGTGCAACAAAGTTGTTTTCAGATCTGTATTTATATAGCTAAGTTTGTAGATGCTTCAACAAAACCGTCCTTTCTATCGATATATCTTTTTATCGATAGATCTTTTTGATGGAGTGGAGATGCCTTTTCTATCCTTTTTATACACTTAGAGAAATATAGTAATAGCAATTATATAGATGTCAACTTTTACTACAAGTCTTATATGTATATAGAATTAATGTATATAGTTATAAGATAGTTTATTCGACAATGTAAATTAATTCTACATAATAATATAAAATTGTTATGTATTAGTTATTGTTATACTTATATAATTGCCGTCTGCTTTTCTCCAAGTATACGTTCTTCGATCACAACAGTTATAATTCGACACACACGATAAAGATCGCAAATAATCTAGCACCTCTCTAACGTTATCACTTCTTTCATAATAAACACCATCCTCTTGATCACAACAACACCACACATTATGACACCGTCAATCTTTCCCGCACAGATTCCAATCATCTCCTCTTACGTTCGCGCTTACTTACTACTTTCGGAGGAGGATCCCTTAAGACTCTTAAGGTACGCGAGCTCGATAGAATAATCCCAGCCTTCTAACGAGTTGGTTTGGGTCTGCGGGTCCCAGACCATGTCCACGCTCTGCCCGCTCATGGCTCGCTCGTGATGGAACCTGCCAGTTCCCGTCGTTGCCCTTTCTGACACACAACCGGTTCCGTCGGAGGCAGCCGGTCTTCTGTTGCTCTGTGGTAGCCAAGTTCGATCGAAACGTCGTGTGCCCACCGAGCGGTAATCCAACAACTCCTTCCTTTCTCGCGCTCGTCTCCCTCCCCTTTCCTTTCTTACGTTTCAGGCCCCGACTTTTGCCCCCGTCTCTCCACATCGTCAATATCGTCATTTCGATCGAGAGGGGGTCTCACTTCACTACCCGGTCACTTTCCAGCAGTTCTGAATTTCGGATAAGCGCCGAGGCGCAATGACACTTGGATTGAGCTTGGACCCCGTTGAAACGGGAGGAACATTAATCTTTGAGAGAGTCTTTGTAGCGCTAAATCTATCTATGAAGAAAATGTTCATTCTCTGATTATTCTGACGAATAACGATCAATCAAATCTTTCGTCGTTCTCTCTCTCGGAAGCACTTAGATCCCCTAAGTGCTCTTTCAGTACTCTCACTCCGGAATCCTCATCCTTTCCCTTCTGCCTTTCTACGTAGCTCGTTCCCGTCGTTTACGGGATGATCCGGCGCGATAAGAGAAGGTGTCCCACTTCTGAGATCTTTCGTCGCGCGCGCATATTTTTTTGCCACCGAGGGAAATGGGGGCTGTAGGTTGACGAGGCAGGGTGATCTGACAGGTGATGAATGAGAAAAATCGTCGTGCGCATCGCTCGCTTGAAAATTCGTATAAATTGTGTAAGCTCACTTATAGACAGTATTTGCAGCTGGATCTTATATTTGAAACTGTCTTAAGTACACTCTTAACGTGTCGTGAATCAATCAGAGGTATTCATAGTCTTATATTTAAGACCGTCTTAAGAACTCGAGTCGAAATTTTCCTCCTACTTTACTCCTTAATTTTAAGACATGTATAGACTTTAAAGATGTACGTAGGCATGATGTCTAGACATTTATAATAGATTCTAATCTAATGAATTGAGCTCTCATGTTGAGCCTGTAAATGGCAGTTATTGCAAGATTTCCTATTTTTAAGTTCAAAAGAAGTTTTCTAAATAGAAACTGTAGGTAAATTTATTATTAAAAGAGACCATATTTATTCAAGTATCAAAATAGGTTTATAAGATTTAATTGAGATTGAAAGAGATTCAAAGTAGGACTAAAATTTCGGGAATACTCTTAAGATGTCATCACCAATCAGAGAACCGTATTAGCATCTTAAAACGTTACTTGAGACGATCTTAAAATAAGAACGGATTATAAATACTAGAGAATGTCTTTGCATTTTCCACAACGGATAAACAAAGTGAACGTCAACAATACGCTTCGCTAACAATAGCTCGAAGGATGACGAGCAAGTTTTTTAAGACTAATCATCGTGGTCATTCCATTGTTTCGAAGTTGTAATATTAATTAATCCGGTGCCATCAGACGAATAACAGCGATTAAGCCGCGCCGTTCCTGCGTATCAATGTTTAGTTACGTTGCGTTAATAGTCGATAAAACCTTGATCCACTTGGACATAATGGCGAATGCAACAATCGGCAATGCGTGATATGTAAAAGCTTTATCGGATGTCGTTTGACACGTTCACTGTCCACGGTGAACGTTAAAATAGTAGAATGAATATAAATATTCATACGCGTTTATATAGCTTTCCCTGTATGTTGTCTAGGACTCATTCTATAGAAAGGATTGTTGAACAGCGTTTGAAACGTTGCAAAAAGTGCACGAGAATTTACAGAATAATTTGAGGATGGCATCTAACTTGTACATTTTACGAATATTCGCGCAGATCGGACAATCCCGCTACGTTACCGGAATTCGTGAATCATTTATACATTTCGTATCCTATCTGATTGCTTTGGAACGAATCCAACTCCTATTGTTTCTAATGAACCCTCAATCAGATTCAACCTGACGTTGCGATGACCTCCGAAAACATCGGCCCAGTGCCCTCGTTACTCGCACAATCACGAGAGACGGACATTACCTGCCGTATCGCGATCAACAAGTCAAAAAAAGAAAAAGGAAATTCCATTCTTTCGCTTTTGACGTTTCGCCGCTACGTCAGTTTAATGACACGGTCAGTGGTAAACCAACCGTTACGAGGAGGAATCGCGCGAACGATATACGAGGTGTAGGTAGGTATATCCAAGAAGAAGTAAGCGAAGATGATAAATTTCCGACGTGTTCCGTTGACCCTTAAGCCTCAGCCTATTAGCAACAAAAGCCGTTCTCGCGTAGGAAACGCATAATGCAGCTCGTATGCATATGTACGGGAAAAGTGGTACGCGAGAAATCGATGAGTTTGTCCAGAAAACGCTTCGCTTCATCCTTCTTCGCTGTTTTACGAAAATAGTCATCTTACTGCAAATGCAGATTCGTATTTACAAAAAAAAAAAATGTAAAGTACTCTCTAAATTCTTTGGAGTAGAATCTCACGCGAAAGAGTGAAAACTGAGATAGTTTTGAAGAAGAGTGGCTCAATTTTTAAAGAGTGAGAGGTTTCACTTTTAATAATGATAATTCACTCTGAAAGTTTTAGGATACGATTCACATAACGCTGCAAATATTGGCTAATCAGAAGAAAGATTTTTATGAATTGGTGAAACAAAGAATACTTCACAAAGCATTTGCAGCGAATCGTACCTATATAATATACGTTAGATTCTAGTACATTTTACGGAATTGGCAGGTCTATACAGAGGGCCAATTTACGTAAAACTCACTTTTCTAATAAATAAACGATTGCTATACAGTCATGTACTGTAAGGTACTTTTACATTTCGTAAAATAAATCTATATAAATATACCGTACATCTCTCAATACAATTCACTTTATCGAATACTTTTGCCTTAGCTAATAAAACTCACTTTAATGCACGATAAAAATATTGTATAAAATACAAGTATATAAAATCTTGAAAGTTGTTCATGCCTGAGAATAGTATGATTCATCTTACTATAAGATAATAATCATTTGAATGGATTTACTGCAATTGTATTATAATGTACTTTTTACTTCGCACTTTCGATATTTTTATTTTCAGACGAATAGAATATTGTCATAAGTTTGGCAAAAGTAGCCAGAATATTTTTACTATTATAGTTTTGTAAGATAAAAATTACTCAAGCAACTTTTTCTTCGTGCAAAGTCGCAGCAGAATCCAATTAAGTTCATCGTTCTCGTCGTTACGTTCGCGAGATATCATTACTAGAAATAATTGGATAAGGAGAGCCAAGTTACGAGTAACAAGTATCATTCGCCGATGACACCGTCGCGATTAACCCCCATGGAGTTCCCGTACCTATACTGGGAACCCCCGCGATAATAATGATTCTCGATTCGTTACCGCTTCTGGTGAAAGTCTCACTTTTACGCTGGCTGGAAAGATTGCGCAATAGTATTAATTTTTTTTTTCTTTCTTTTCGACGCCATGACGAGTTTTACGCGGACGTAGATAAATTGTACGTTGGGAAACGGCGAGTGTTATCGGAAAAAGGATAGTCCGGCGACAGCCAAATTAGAGCGTTCGCGAGTACACTTTGCGGTACTCGAAATGGATCCGACAGCGACCGGATAACTTGGCGAGCTTATACGTTTGAAGGTTTGCACTTTCCTTATGCGCTCGAAAGGTCAAGCTGATGCACCTGCGCACCGTTCAAATCCCGCAACAATAGACCTCCTTCTTCCTTCACCCTCGCCACCCATCAGTTCTGATGAAGAGATTAATAACGTTTCGCCCGGAACATTCTTAGGAGAAAGTATCCGACGCGAGGGGGAGTTTAGATTCTATTCCGAGGTCGTCGGGTCATATTCCAGTCGAAATATCACGCCGATCAGCTTCCCGCACAGCGGAACACACGGAGAGTCCAGGCGAGTTATTTCACTCGAGTCAACTCTCGAACCGTCGAGAACGTTGTTTCCGACTTTTGGTGTCGCCTTCGTGTTCGCTTCGTTAGACAAACTCTTCCGCCTACGTGTCTCGATACCAGTTCATTAGCCGCACCACACCTTGCGATAGGTACTCATATATCGCACGAAGCGAAACGAGAGTGAGAAAGCAACGAAATGTTGCTCTCTTGAAAAATGTAGAAACCCTCCGATCGAAATCTGGTCATGACATAGAAATCCGAATGGACCGATCATTAAATCAGTTTCATCAGAGCAAAATAACACACTTCCTTTTCTCTTTCTCTCAAAAAATGATGTTAACATATCTAAAAGTTTAGGTAGATTCACAGTTTCCGTTTTATGTTCAGGACCGTCTTAAGTAATGTCTTGAGATTCTAATACGACAAGAGAATCGTATTCGTAGTTGGACCTTGTATTATACTTAAAGTTTCCTTAAAGTCTTTAGGTACTCAGTAGTCAATGAAATAATTCGTAGAACATTTGAAAATAAATTTAAGGAAGCCTTAAATATAATAGGCTTTCTACAACAAGTCATTACCTAAGTCTTAAACTATAAGAAATCGACCAATCAAGTCAATTATTCTTCTCACATTCAATTGTGATTGGTCAATTTCGTATGGCTTAAGACTTAAAACTTAGATAATGACTTATTGTAGAAAGCCTATAAGTTCTGACTACGAATGCAGACATATGATTGGTTTATGATATCTTAAGACGGTTTTAAATTATAGTTGTAGAGCTGAAAACAGTATCCAAAAATAACAATGAGCTAAAAATTTAGCTACAAACTAGCTAGAGTCTGATTAGAAGAGTCTTTAGAAAAACGATAATAAGATTCAATTGTCGAGTTGATTGTAACTAAAAGAAGGGAACCATATCGGAGTGGAGGTCAGACTCGATTTCATCGCATGGCTACTGGAGCTTTCCTCCGACTTTCGCGTTCCTCAAGCGATAATATCGCAAATGCGATAATTAAGTGCATGTCGACGCGGCGGTAGGTACGAGTACACACGTGTAGGTGGAGAGAAGGCGAACGTAACACACGAGATTCGAATATCTGTCCCAGTTGAATCGTGGTAGCACGATGCCATTCATACGTGCGTCCGCCCGTTCGCTCTCGCCTGGTCCCTCCTTCTTCTTCGTCTTTTTCGCCAAACAGGTAACTGGAGCCAGCGCATGTTAAGGCATCCCGTGGGCCGTGTTCCCAGCATTGTTTCGGGCCAAGCGTAAAACATTCGAACGACGCGCGCGAGGTGCCCAAAGTTCAACGACGTCGTCGAAAGCGCACTGAAAGAGAGTACGCACGTGGAATTTCGAGCGAAAACGCGCGGAAAGAGAAGGAATTAAGGATTTAAAACTTTCGGATTTTTTTTCAATATTGCACAAGGAAAAAGTGGTGCTACTGAAGTATCCAAAAATTTAGCTAGATACTGATCGGAAAAAAATTTAGGTCATCAAAATAATTATGTAGGACGCTCAAACTGGTTCCAGCATGTTGAATTTTTTGCCAGGCATCGATTAGATGTCTTAGATGACTTAGAGTTTTCTATAATTATTTTAAAGGTCCAACAAAATTATTTTCAGATCTACTTTGATAAAAAATTGACTAAAAATAGTGACTAAATATAAATAAATATAACTAAATAAATAATAAATAAAATAAATAAAAACAATAATATTATAATGATATAAATAATATAAATAAATAATGTACATAAAATAACTAAATGTAAATTGACTAAAAATATTGACTAAAAATTCATTTTAAATAGTGCTAAGTAAACATTTATTTATAGTAACTAAATATTTACTTAATAAAAAATGATAATTAAATCAAATTAATGTTTTTTTGTAACCAAATAAATATATGTTTACATCTAGTAAATATTTATTTAGAACTCAAACAAATATTTATTAAAATTTGGAAAAAGTTTTTCCTCAATGTAGTTAAATTTTTAGATATTTTAGCAAAACTATTCTTTCCGTGCATCAACTGGCGACTTTAAACAATCAATTTTGTGACGTCTATCATGGATCGGAATAATCCAAAATATTACAGTGAAAACATTTCTCGGATAAATCAGACAGGGATTTATATATCATCAGGAAATTATATATCATCGCGTTATATTGACGAGAGAAGCGAAAAGCATACAAACGTTTGAAACTGTCACAGACATTCTACTGATCGTAAGATGATTTAAGAACGTGTACGTATTTCGCACAAAACTTTGTACTGAAATATTCTTTGCGCTCGTCAAATATTCATATATTCCTATCATCAGCATTTTTATTACTGAATCCTCAAGTACACTCGCTGAAGTCAACGGCCCTTTATGCTGGCGTTCACCAGACTGACATTTAACGAAGTTCCTGACCATAGCTGACACGGTGTACGGTAACAACTACCGGTGTAATAATAACTGAATAATTTATAATTATACATTATTATCCCTGAGCGGATATACATTTATTACAGCAAAATGTATACGATACTTTCGGTACAAAAAGATCAATAGACTGGCGAACAAACTAGAAATATCGATGCGGCACACGCAATTCTGTTACACAAAACAGAAACTACGAGATCTACCTGATGAAGGAAATTCAATATATGGGCGAGAGTATATCCGTCTTCGTGTTGCGCCGTTTTAACCGCATTTTCCAGCTCTCTGACTTGAATTTCAGCCCCCGGGAAACAGCTGCGAGATAGTTAATGTCTCGGCCTTTTACCCGTATCGCCTCAGGAAAGACAGGAGAACTAAGAGCAAACTTCTTAAGTTGCAGCTCTGAAGCTACGTTATCTGATATCGTTGAACGATCACTCATTGAAACTGTCCGACCGTTTGCAGCTTCGAAAGTTCAATAGAGATTTTTCTTTTTCGACAAAAAAGCGAAGACTAAGAAGGCACACCGGATGTGCTCTTTCGACAATACCAGCGGAAGCCGAGTGAAAGTACTTCAGTACTTTCGATCGTCGAAAGAACGACCGGCCTTGGCTATTTCACACATAATTATCAGTCATTATCCCGCATTCGTTCTATTAACAATTAAAACGTAACCGGTTGTGTGTTGCGTGTATCTTTGTCAGCATTTAACCCCTTCGGGGGTTGACTTGATTTTATTGGAACCATGTTAAAACATTTTTTTTTAATTCAATTCATGCGCACTTTAATAAATAATTTATACTAAATAATTAATTTTTTTTCAAAATTTTGATTATTTTTCCAACATATACATTATTATGTACATCTCAGATAATGTCGATAGAATTAAATAATTTCAACGAATAATGCATGTCTTCAAATTTGATACATTACAGTGTACAAACGGAGAGATTAAACGACTACTGAAGAAGTAAAACGACTACTAAGATCGATAAAAGATTAAACGATCGATCTTGTCCAATCAATGGATTAACACTATGATCTACCGTAGTAAATTTTATTCTCCCGTAACTAGTTAATCTCATTATAATAGGAACGGTATTACAACAGGAGCAATGAGAGGCTAAGTATAGAAGTTTAATCTTCGCTTTAATCTACATGTCAAATTAATCCTATCGCTCAAGGCCATTCCATAGCCGGTCGTTTCCTCTATTTCACCTTCGTAATTTAATTGGGAAAAAGTTATCTCGCATTAAACGGGACGAGATCGCGAGGAAAGCGAACGGAACCGTCGTCGCGTTTAGTTTTTGCCCGGATTTTCACGGCGATTTCACATCGTCTTTTTCCATCGGCGCGCTGTCGTGTGGACGTCGAGAGTGAAGCGGAAGTAATATCTCTTGCGAATCTCTAGCTGGTACATCTGGCCCAAGCAATTAACGTGACGACGCGCCGTCGTCACCGCTGCCGTGAGAACTGCCAATTTCATTCGGTATGTATAAATAAGGTACGAGCAAGCAAAGAGATAAGACGCGAAGTCATCGCGAGACGAGATTTCCTCGAGAACTTCTCTCGAGGAGCAGCGAAGAAAGGAGGCTCGACTGCGATTCTGCTTGGAAGGACAAGTGCATGCTGATGTGCGCGTCCTCCGAGAAGTTCCAGAGTATCTCGTAAACTGCGCTTCGTGGCGCAGGAAGGAAGGAAATTATGCATATGCACAGGAAAGAATATTGGTACCGTTCCGCAAAATAAATTCTCTTCGAGAAAAATTCACTTCCTGAGTTACATTCTAAGAACTCTATACTCCGAGTAAAAGAGTTATTAACTCATGGGTCGATGTTTATAATCAGTTCGTATTTGAAGAATTTTTTTGAAATGCTAACAGGGCTCTATTTTTTTCTTCTTCTTCTCTTGAATATCGACTTTGATCTATTTATACCATTTTGTAACATTACTTAAGACAGTCTCGAAAATACGAATCGCTTATGAATATCTATGAGTTAACTTTCTTATTCAGGGTGCGTTTCAAATTTAATTCACCCACATGAAAAGGCTGAAATATCTAAAAGTTTAACTAAATACAAATCTAAAAATAATTTTGTTAAATTATCAAAATAATACGTAGGAATTTCAAGCATGATGAATAAATTACTCAGAGCAATGCTACGAAAAGTTTTAACATTCCAACAACCAGTTTGACGTCTTATATAACTACTATTTGATGTTCCTCCAAAGTTATTTTCAGATGTATCTATTTTTAGATACTTCATCAAAATCGCTCTTTCCGTTTGATGTACAATAAGGATAAAATGATATACCTTGAATTCTTGAACGCATTCCACAGTATTTTGGAACGTCGCTGTGGGTATAATCTTTGAGTAACTAAGAACTTGAAAGTGAATTCGTACAATTTCCTGCGTCCATAAACTGAAAGTTTGGTATAAACAACATCATAATTTTGTTGATATGTGAATTACTATTATAAAATTTTAATTGTTTTAATTATTTTGTTATTTTTATGAAATTTTGATCAGAACAACATAATTTTATAATTAGAACATAATCAAATTTGGATAATTCATATATCAATAAAATTATAGTTATTCGTATCAAACAGTTCTCTCAGTATATGCAAGCCCGAGACGGGAAATGATTCTAGAACAACTTGTAGAATGCCCTCATGCATCGCGAGATGATCCTAGATAACGTGTATCGATATCGTGCCACAGTCTGTAGCTATCAGAAAGTCGTAACATAATAAGTATCTCCGAGCGCACGAAGAATATGAGAAAGAAGGTCAACGTTACGGGATGTCCTGCAGGTAATGTTGCGGGATGCAGGATATTAGACGTTCAGTCTCCATAGAATATAATCGCTGGATTATAGCGATGAGATGACTATCTCCGCGATATGCTAATTTGATTTCCACGTCCGAGGCATTATCATTTGAGCGCGCGCGATAATTAATCCACTAGTTAACATCGTACGAGCGGATACTTGGTTTGCTTTGGCGCACACAGGATGTCCTTTTATTCACAGATTTGGTGAGATTCATTATATTTAAAGATATACTCGAAGCACACATTCACGAATTTACCGGAAATTCTACTAGGAAACTTTTTCACATCATTTTCCACGCGCCGATTCGGAATTTAATTGTATCTCTTTTAGGAGAGAAAAATAGAAAGACAGGATAATAGGCGGAGCTAGGGCGCGAGAAAACGTCGCGTAATTTGGCACTTCGTTATGGTTGGAGGTCGACGAAAATGTCTCGCAATAAGGAGAAAGACTCGTTAGCGGCGCACATCCTTCTTCGCACGACAGGCACCTTCCCACGCATAGCGATTGCGAGAAATAATAACCGCGTGTACAACGAGCCGTCCGGAGATCGGCATTATTTTCCCCTGCTATTTTTCTCGCCGATCTCTATAGTCTCCATTAACGCAACACGCGAACACGTAACATCATCCTCGGATCTGCCGGGAGGTCGTTCGCGCGATGCCGTGTAAAATCGAGTCAGTGTGCCAAACGTGATTTACTCGGCCACGCGGCTGGTACCGGCTGAATTCTTCGCTCGGGTCTTTTACTTTCACAAAAATTCGCGCAGATCTGCGTGGGACGGTACATTACTGCACGATGCACCATTGCTGTCCAGTAAACGCGGACTACATGCATAAAATGAGGACTTTAGAATTTTGGAATAATGAAAACAATTTGCTAAATCTTAATATATATTTTTTTGAATAATTGTAAGTAAACATTTACTTATTGTACAATAAATAAGTATTTACGTATAAATAAAAAAGATAATTAAATCAAATTAATGATTTTTGTATAAAATAAATATGTGTTTACATTTTTGGTGATATATTTACTTTAGAACTTATTTAAATAAATATTTATTAAAAGTTTAGTATTTTTTCCAGTGTACTTTGATCTTTTTCAATTTCACGAAATTGCGAAAAGAGGCACATTGTTGTATGTTGCACAAGCTCTATAAAGCTAGCAGGACTGAATCAGTAGAATCAAATCGGATCTATCGGAATTTTTAATACTTATTTTAATACTAAATTGTACTAAAATGATAATTTAATGATAATTTTATTCAGTATATTATTTCGAAAAATATCGTGATGGTGCTAATTTAATATTAAGGTAACGGGATCAATTCAAAATAAAAGAAAAAAAAAGAAATAATGTCAGCAATCAATATGATTGAATTTGTACTATTTTGTACTGCCAAAAACAATTCTATATATTATGTGTCATTTAAAAAAAAAACAGGAGCATTCATAGAACATTTTAAGATCTTTAGAATCGGACTTTTAATCTCGGAAAATTTTGCATTTTTTTGTACGACTAATACTTTTGACGATATAATTATTTGAATGTCGCATGAGCGAAGTTTTTTATAAATTTATGCAACTTACAAGCGTCAATAAAAAAGCGTCTTTACAAAAAAATCTTATATTTTTTTCGCGAAACACGTATCTCATATTTTTATCAGAATATGTATGTTAGCAAATTAAAAAAAAAATAAAATGACGATGTTTCAAAATTCAAAGGTACGCGTTTGACGTGGAATGTGTCATAGATTGTAAGTATATACTAGATTGTAAGTACAATAAGTCATTTTAAAGAGAAAACATGTAAAATATTAATTTACTTTCAATGATACAAATTAGTACAAATTCAGTTAATTTTTGCTCTTGTATTAGTTTTTTTTATGGTCCTGCCAATTTAAATATTAAAATAGTAGCGTCACTATTTTCTTAGAAACATAATATAGAATTGTTTTTGGCAATACAAAATAGTACAAATTTAATCGTATTGATTTCTGATATTATTTTTCTTTTTTTCTTTTATTTTGAATTGGTCCTGCAAACTTAATATCAAGCTAGCATTACCACGATTTTTTTCAAAATGGCACAAAATTATCATTAATGGTACAATTTAGTACAAAATGAATATTAAAAATTCCGATAAATCCGATTTGGTTTTGCTAGCTTTATAGAGCTGCTTGTCTTTGCATTTCATAAGGCTAAGTCCAGAACTTTGCTTTAAGAGGCCGTAAGCCGTAAACTATAAGTGACGATACATTGGCCATAAAACTTATAGCCATATTACTTTAGGCCATAAGAATTGGGTTTTGCTCAATTCGCTTAAGTTTAACGGTTAAAGCCTAGACTTCGCAAAAGCAGTTTAAAGACATAAATTATTGTCACTTAATCTCTTTCGACTTATAACTTAAGGCTCCTTAAAGCAAAGTTGTGGACCTACCCTCGCAAATGCAAATACGCTTACTTGTAGAAAATAAAATATTTATGAATACGGATAAATGCGTCCTTGAAACGTATAATTTCATCAAAAGAATCATCAACTGTTTAACAAATAATAGACGTACAATGGTACCTTAATTGTTTCCGTTTCGGGATAAAATCTAACACATCCCTCCGAGATGTGTTTGCCAACAATTAGATATTCTGACAAAAACAACCGTAACAATCTGCGTCCGAGTACCATCACTGTATTCATCGTGCGTGACACGATGGTATCCGAACCGAGTCGAGAGAGGAGAGAGAGGAGAGTCGCGTGTGCGTGGCGGTCGACAAAAATCATACGAGTGACCGCGTTGCACGCGAAGATGCACGCGTCGCCAGTAACGAGAGAAACGAGCCTAACAATACCAAGATAAATTACGTGAACGTAAAATTACATTTTATAAAGAAAAGTCTGCCTTGAGGTCATCAACATTTCTTTCTCTTTTTTTTCATATACATACCCTCGAGTGCACTTAAACGACGTCTACAATGAAATTTGAAGACGTAAAGCTTAAGCTTTAAACTCTAAGCAGCAAGAAATTGTTGAATCCCATTACAATCGAATGTGAGAATTTCTTGCGGCTTACTTAAAGCTTAAGTTTTACGTCTTAAAATTCATTGTAGATTGCTTTAGATATGAAAGAAACAAATGATAATCCAATCCCTTAAGTTAAGTAACATTTTGTTATTTTTAACTTGTATGTGTGTCAAAATGTAAATTAATCCATTTCTGGACCACAGACTGTGGTTAGGTTCAAAGTAAACATCATCCATATTGATGTATGCATTTAATAAACAATAAACTGAATTTGAGTCAAGTTTAATATATTTTCTTGAATTAAATTATTTAACTTCATTGTTTTTAATTATTGTTTATAAATTAACGACATATTGAGTAGAAGCAATAATGACTTGAAGAAATAATAAAAAATAATTCAAATTGGGTATAATTTGACATTATGGATTTAATAGTGAATATTCCAGCGCAAAACCGACGTCCGGTCGAATTATATTCTAAAATCAACGCATTCAAGAAGCGGATCGGATTGCGACGAGAGAAAAACTTGTGAAATTAATTGTAGCTGGTAATGCCACTTTTGATTTATGGCGATATCGTGCGTGAAAGAGTCGAGAAACTGGCGCAGCGTTAAACATCGTCCGGAAATGTAAATTACTCTCGCGAAAATTACTTTGGTTTTCCACGCACGAGGAGGCGAGAAAGCGTTACCATTCCATGCACACTCAATCTGAATTTTTCTCTTTTTTTTTTTCCACCCAACGCCGAGACGTTCCCTGAGTAAATATCGAATCAAAGCGACCATACAATCTGAATAATCGATGTTGGGGACACGAAGTGATTATGCTCGAGAGAGAAACTGTCTCCTCGCCGCAAAAGGCGTGAAATAAAGGAGAGGAAAAAAAGAATAAAACAAAAGAGAGAAAGAGAGAGAGACGTCGATAAATCCATTATTTTGTACACGTGTCGTATTATTACGTGCGTGCATAATTTCTTTCATTCGCGCAACGATCTCGCGCGGTACGCCGAGCGTGACCTTCGCGCGCGTTACGAGATTTTTATAATTCGTTCCACATTCGGCCTTTTCGCGCTGACGTAACAACCTGGCGCGCGATGCATGTACGTACATACATACGCGTCTCGCGTGATGGAACGTGGAAACGATACCGTCGCGGTATTACCTCGTTCGAAAGGGAGGCCGCGACTCCGCGCGCCTTTTCTCAATCGCGCGCGGCGCGGCGCGGCGCGGCGCGGTTTACCGTAGTAAGATCTTCCGTTTCCTCCCTTCCATCATATGTCAGGATTCTTGTGAGAGGGGAAGGCGAGCGATATACACGCCCAGGAACTGGAACAGGTATGCGAGTATGTGCGAAGTAACGCGCCGCGGGAATGCAACAGGCGCATGCCGCATACCGTACGCTCACCCAGTGAACGCGTATCAACCCGTTCCCGATGAGGGCCGACGCGAGAAAAACGCGCGCCCACATCCGCGCGAGGCGAGGCGCGGCAACCGGTGGTCTCGATGTATATAAATAGTAACGAGGGAACTCCGATCCGTTCAAGAACCCGCGATGAATAGCCGGTATCTTTCCGCGGGAGGTATCCCGTGATATGTATGAATGCATATAATTGCGTCGCCCGCGGTTCACGAGGTGCACGCGGTCAACGAGAGAGACCGGCGCGACTGGGGTGTATTTGGGTCAGACCGTAGTCGTGATTCGATACATCGTTTCGAAATTTCTGTTAAATTTAATGTTCCGAACGATCCACTCAAATTTACGTGTTAATTTAACACTGAATATGTTAGATGATAATATAGATATTTAAAAAGATAAATAGAGCAAAGGTAATATTAAAGAAACCGTAGAAGTTTATTTGTCTCAGTAAAGTTAACAATTATGATACGCTAAATTAATACATATTTTGTTCATTCATCGACTGAAAAATTCGATTTGGAATTGTTGGAAAATTTATGTTAAATTTGACACATTTCACGTGTTCCAAATGATCCTCTCAAATTTGTGTTAATTTAACACTGATTATGTTAGATGATAATAGAATATTTAAGAAGATAAATAGAGCAAAGGTAATATTGGTAAAGAAACCGTAGAAATATTTCATTCATCGACTGAAATATTTAAGAAGATAAAGTGATACACAGTTTGTAAACAAATCATAGAAGCATATTTTTCTTAGTAAAATTAACATTTATGATACGCTAAATTAATACATATTTAGAATTTATTTTCTAAAACGTACATTATTTGTTCACTTACTCATAAATTGTGTTATTTTGACACTAAAAAATGTTGAATATCAATTTAACACAAACTAAATAATCACGTTATGTCAAATTAACATTCGAATATGTCAGAAAATTCAACATCACAGTTTAACAAGAACTTGAGTGGACCGTTTCCAACATAAATATGAAATGTTTTTTTTACTGTGCACGTGGAAGTCGAGAGAAAGAGACAAAGAGGAAAAGAAAACGTGCATTTATTAAAGAAATTATTAAATATATTATGAAATTTGCTAAAAATCTACAAAGAGCAAAGTATTTGGGTTACATAAAAAAATAGAAATAAGAGAAAGAAAGAGACGGTGAGACATTCTCGAAGGAGGCCATTCTCCGTCATTCTCCGTGACGATAAGGAAGAATTTATTTATTCGTGGGAGAGACAACAAATCGACGTATGCGGTCAGTGCAGTTACGGAACGTTACAAGCCCATTGGCCGTAACGCAGTTTACACGACACCGGGATTATCACCGTAATAATTCTCGCGCAAAGAGACAGTTAGCGGGACGAGTTCTGGACGCGCGATAATATCTAACTAAGTTTATCACACTTGTCGGCTTAAGAGACGAATAATTACGCGGGATATTGTCAGGTTTATACGCCAATCAACGTGGTGCTATATTCCCGTCTCGCACCTGTATCGACTTTCTATCTTCACGGTCTGTACTCTCCGTACAGGTACTCTTCTCCTTCTCTCTCACGATTCATACCGCATTATCGAGACGACGTTAAATAATTTTATCGACGAATGTAACGGTTACGTTACTCCGTGGCTGCGGAGGCGGGAAACGGATCTTTGTGGCTTAGACTCGGTTCCACCAATGTAAAATTAATCCTGATTTAACTTACTGTTTATCTTTTTCTCTTACAATTAGAACTCTAAGGGGTTTCGCATAATAAAAGGAACAGAGAACAGAGAATAAGAATTTCAACCTATTAGAAACTGTGTATTGCACAATACATGATTTCTGATAGATTGAAATTCTTATTCTCTGTTCCCTGTTCCTTTTTTTGTGCGGAGCCCCTTACAATTAGAATTATTTTTTCGAATTATTATTCTTAGAATTATTTTAAAAATTATTCTTAGAATTATTTTATTAATTTATCTTTTCTAATTTGTAGAAAAAAATTAAACCGAGACAAAAGTTGAATCTTTCGTCGGTGGAACTTAATAGAGACCTTCTAATAAGAATCTGAATGTGTGACAGCCAGTTTTGATTGGTCTGTTATTTTTTCGCAAGAGAGAGAAAGATGCATGGATAGATAAAGACCAGTATTCATCAGATCTTATATTCAAGACTTAAGTACAGTTTTAAGAAATCATGAACCCATCAGAGGGCCGTATTAGCGTCTTAAGACGTTACTTAAGACAGTCTTGAAATAAGAACGAATTGAATAGTTTAAAGTGTTCATTATTATTATAGGATAAGCCTCTAAGAACGTATAAGCAACCAGAATCGTTATATGGAGGAGTGAAAACCAGTAGTATAAGTTTTTATGATTTCGAGAAACAAACGTTTTTTCAACACATTTGCTTCAGTAGACTGCACCAATAAATTTCAAACCGATAGGTTTAAAAAAGTACACACTACCGCTTTTACTTCTCCATATACAGAGCGATGAGAGTTTACAAGAGAAACTAAAATAATAGCAAGAAAATAAAGCGGAATATAGAAATGTTATAGTAAGTAGTATTAAAGCAAGTTTAAAACGAGAATATACAAACAAGAAAAAGAGAAAAAGAAAGAGCTAAAAAAAGATAGAACAAAAAAGAGAAAGAGAAAGAAATAATGCACTAAGAAAAATGTCCAGTTGAAAGTGGACGAAGAGAATTCCAATTTATCAGAATTTAATCAGAATTATTTTAAAATTTTAATATAAATTTAACCAGTAAATTCTGATTCATTCATTTTCATCCAAAATTTCAATTAATCCAACACCATATTTTTCTCACATCAATGTCCTTCTCTCTCGCGTGATTTTACTGAAACTAGAGACTCTGCAAAACTTCATCTGCACTTTTATTAGAGGGTTTCTCGTAGAACCGAGCTTTAGGAAATTATTCATTCGAAAAGATAAATATAGTAGGCTAATGAGAGTCAGCAACGATAAATGGCGCAATTATTTAGTGAATAATCAATAATCGGGTATTGGATTGATATCTTCTTTATTTTGAACATTTCGATTCTCTTTGGAGTCCTCCTCAGCAAGAATGATATAAGTATAATTAGCTCTCATTAGCCTATTACATATTTATCTTTTTGTATTGTTTAAAATTACTAATATAATTATTGAGAGTTCTAATATAATTATTGTTATTATTATTCATTCGATCAAACCAGTAGATCTACGAGTGTATATACTCCCGGTAAATGAGAATGGATTAAAATGGATTGAAATTTTTTTCTATCCGAATGCATATTTTATATATAAATAGCGAATACTTTTTTTGGATTTAATTTGGATTCAATTGGATTTAATTAGATTCAATTAGATTCAATTGGATTGAAAAAAATGCATTTCCTATTCAAAATTTTAAACTGAACAGTATTCACAATGCACAGAAAAAGCTAATATTATTTTTAGATTGAAAGTCACAGAGATATGCTCCATGCAATTCCTATAAATGAATAAAAATGCGTTCAGAATTGAAAAGCATTCATTTTAACATTCGTGAATGAATATTTCGGAAAAATCTGAATCCATTTCAATTCATTTCAATCCATTCTCGTTTGCTGGGCTCTTACGAGCTCTCTTATATCCCTTGATATTTCCAGGCGGGAAACCCATGGCGTTCGGCCGCCGCGCCGAGGAGCCTTTCCGTTCCAGGTCACGGAGATTCGTTGGCCGGTGCATCTCTCTATGCGAGGATAGGCATCTCTACGAGGGCCTCTCTCGGTCATCGCGAGTGCGCGCTGCACCTTGTACCGTTACCGGGCATATAATCTCCCGGTGAACGAGGAGTCGACGTCCGATCGGATTCATGCCGGCGCGGCCGTCGCCGGATTAAAATCCACCGGCTCTCCTAGCTTCGCTTCCTCTTTCTCTGCCGAATGCCGGCACCGGCCGAAGGTTTCGTTGTACGGATTAGACGATCGCGATACGTTTTCTCATAGATAGAACGAATACACCGCGCGGGAGCTACTCGACGCGAGATACATTATAAGACTTCGGCCCAAAGTGTTACACGAGCGTAACGATTCTGCGTCCATCATGTTTTTAGCTGGCCGACCTGCTGGGTCAGAAACGTGACGGCTTTGAGCGAGATAGAATCGTGTGTGTTCCTCTCTAAACGCTCCGATTAATTGAACTAGTATGTGCATGGAGTAAAAAGGCTTTTGCGCGATCTATTGTAGAAAATTTCGATCTACTTTTAATGAGATATGAAATGTATCGTTAAAGATCTTAATAGAGACAGTAAACGGCAAAAAGTACAGTGAGAGAACGCAATAAACTGTTTCTTAAACAAACCGTCTGAAAGCCTTTAATGCGAATCTACATCCGTCGCGAGCGTGAAGTGGGGAAAATCCGGAGAAATTGTACGTCAAAGTTAATCAAGACTCAATTTGATAATTCAATTTGATAATTAAATACTTTTATAATTCGATGTACGGCTAATTAAGCATTAATCGATTGATTGAATCGAGAGAAAAAGAGAGAGTAGTCCTCCCTCCTTTTTCTCTCGTGTACAGGAAGAAAATAATGTTCGCACGGCAAAGACCCTCGGCACTCTCTTCCTTATCACCTCCAATTACGCGAGAGGGAGAGAGACCCCCGGAGGCGATAATTATAATCGAATCAAGTTCGTGTCAAAGAGTTCGCGACTTTCCTCACGATTAGATAAACATTGCTTCGCCAATTACCTGTCGCTCGGAAAAAAAAAAATGCAAACGTTAATTAACAAGCTTAATCGACAAGGCGATATCATATTTACCGTACGAAAATGATTAATATAAACATAGTACGCTTCACTTGATCGCGAGGTAAACGAAGGTGCGCGACATTGGAAAGTTCGCGGACTGATGTTGATGTATGATACGCATTAACGCAGCCGTTGTTTTTGCGACCGTCGAACCTCGCTCTCTCTCCGATTTCAATAACGCACTTTAGACACCGGAATTCCGGTTTAACAAGCATCATCGGTATGAACCGTACTACGTATCAGGACATATCTCTGGCCGATATTCATAGACCGCTTTTATTTTAAGAGTAATGTCTTGAGTAATGTCTTAAGATGCTAGTACGGTATTCATTAATCGATTTTTATATTTAAGATCATCTTAAGGTGTTATGAACCAATCAAAGAGCTGTATCTTAAGATATTATTTAAGACAGTTCTAAAATAAGAATGGGCTGCAATCATAGTCCGTTATTATTTTAAGATCGTCTCAAATAATGTCTTAAGATGCTAATACGGTTCTCTGGTTAGTTCGTGACCTGATTAGTTAAAACTGCACTTAAGACAGTCTTAAAAATTACTATAAATATCGGCCTCTGTGTGTGTCACTCGAAATCTTCATTCCAGAGAGAAGTTGCGTCCAGTAGAACGGAACTAACGCGTGTTTGAAGCGGTCCTCGTAAAACAACTTACTGCATAAGAACTTTATTCTGTCATTTTACACAAAGCCTGATATTTTCTAGATTCAATCTTCACTTGTTAAATTCATAATGTCAAATTGGATACAATTTGAGTTATTTTTAATCATTTCTACAGATTGTCACTGCTCCTACTCAGTATGTCATTAATTTAATTAAAGCAATGGAGTTAAACAAATTCACTCAAAAAAAGAATGTCGAATTAATAAATCACTGGCTAGCTAAATATTTATTGCTAAATTTTAAATTTTTATATTTCTAAAGTATAGTTTAAATAACAGACGATGTTTCGACTTTTTGTTATTTTTTATCCGTTACTTAAACTGTACTTTGTTTAAAATTTAGCAACAAATATCTAGGCTTGTAATTCCTTGTCTATTAATTTGAAGTTTATTTAAATCCTATTTGGTTTTGTCTTTTTTTCAAGAAATATATTAAATTTGACTCGTTTATTATTTACTAAAGGCATACATTAATGTGGATATTTTAAGGCATACATTATTGTGGATACTTTGAAACTAAGCAATTCAAATAGAAATAACTTGATGGATTGAGAAATGAATAAAAATGGATTGACATTTACATTGATATTTACATTTTGACATGGAAAATAACATGTCATTTTGACATTAAAAATAACCAATATCAAATATTTCAACTCAAGGAAGGACACTATTATCATGCTCTTTTGATATTTAACAGTATTTGTACATCATCTTTGGAAATAATTCGTATCGGATATTAGAGCGCTGAGTTTGTTTTCACACTTTGGTTAACAGTCGTTTACGAAAGTGTACGGCATATCAATTTTGATTACGACCGAACCTCTTGAAATTAGATCATCTCTTTTCTCCTTTCACCGTAGAAGTATAAAAATTATAAGTCATTATCGACATTGATATCAATACAACTCAATTAATCATAACGTAAATACACCCCGTCAAAGATGTCGTATGATTTTGATACTTTCTAAGAACGAAAGATTTTACGATGTTCGATAATATTCGATAACATCGAACAACCTCATAAAATGATTCGATATTTAAAATACAAAATGATTCGACAGTCTTTACAGTTCTTCGATTAAAGGGTGAAAACATTCTTATCACAATGCGGCTTTCTCCATAGAAATAAAGCAGATAGTGATTGAACTGGTCTAACAGAAATGTCCCGAGCGGTAAATGGCTAAAATAAATCAAACCTAAATATAGGGGGTTGAAACTAATCGAAGAATATATCGACGATCAACGCAGAGAAAAGTAACAATCGATAATAGATCCTGGAAAGGCACGTTTTGTGTCAAACAACGAAGTTTCGCTCTCGCTTCCACTATTTCCAATCAAACCCAGTTTCAACGTCCTGTTGAAAACGTATCCTGTAATTGTTATAAAGTTACGGGAGTTCGGCGATAAGGTCTGTCTGTGCGCAAAAGTCAATAAAGAGATTGCGTTTCAAAGCCGACGGTAATAAGCGTGTATAATATTTTGATTACAGACGCCACGAGAAAGTTTGATTTCCTTTCTCGTGTTCCGATATTTTTTCACGATTCTATTCGGCAACAATAGAGACATCCGTATTGCAAGGTACTTATTGAAGTGTCGACAGTACAGAAAAAGAGATTGCAATATCGATCCTATTACTAACAGATTGCATGACATTCTTCATCTATATGGTAATCGTCAATTTACGAGGAAGTTGTTATTTAGTTGATCTATATAGTTGATCGAATCGATCGCACATTTCATTAGAAAAGATCGTTAAGATAGAACGTGCAATTCTGTGGAATTATTCTTAATAAAAAATTATTCTTCGATTTATATTCGCTTAATCAAAAATTATTCTTCGATTTATATTCGCCGGATGACACAAAAATCATCCGTTCAAAGTGTAAAGAACGCGTGTTTATCGACGCGTTGATTACGTGATAAGATTACCAATTACGTTTTAATAAAAACCAAAATATTATTGTGCGCTACCGCATTTCTTGAGATAAACCGCAATAATGCTCGTTTCTTCCCATGTAGATTAACTTTAATCTTGTACTGAAAGAAAAGTTTGCTTGCTGCAGTAATTTAGATGATAAAATATGGCATAACTTTTTAATTGGCTGCAGCAGCCAATTTTTTGTTGTAGTAGTCAATTAAAAATGTTATGCCATGTTCAGCTAATTTTTTCTTTCAATGGTATAATTTACTTTTATGTTTTTCTAAGAATTAGAAAAGCAGGATAAATTAAATCATGATTAAAATTGATCTACATTGATAGATATGGACACAAGATAAATCATTCTGAGATCATTGTGTAGGATATTCTTTTTTTTTTCTTCGTGTTCTCTTATGTACAATCAGACAAACTCTCAGCTTTGAAACCATGATCGATATGTATGGAAAACTCGAGAAGGGTGTTTCATGGCAACCTACCAAACAGGGTTTCTCCCTTAGGGTGATTAACTTTTAAATCACAAAGACATGCCATTCAATCGTGCCATGTTTGCTTTACTCTTTGATTATAAAGTTTTATGTTTTATAATTTTATTATGTATACATGCAATAATTTTCTGGAAGATTTTATAAAAATTGAGAAATTATGCACGAAAAGAACGATTTTATTGAAATATTTTAAAACTTAAATGTAGATCCGAAAATAATTTTATTCGGCATCAAAATAATTATATAAGTAGCTCAATCATAATGAACAGCGTTGCAAAAAGTTTTCGACGTTGTAGCAACTTGAGCATTTTACATAATCATTTTGATAGTCCAAATTATTTTTAGATTTGCACATCTAGCTTAAAATTCAGTAAATCCGTTCTGGAAGTCAACGTAACTTCTTCCCTAGGATGGAAACAAAAAATATATACACATATTTTTTATATGTATAAGAATTTTTTCAGAATTTTTTATCAACTTTTTAGCATTGCATTTTCTTATTGGCAACTCTTTTTACCAACATGAGAAAATACGGTATTAAAAAATTCTGAAAAAATTCTCAGAACTTTATGAGAAGAAAATGAGCAATTTTTATCTCTTGCTGTTTTTAACTTGCTGTAAAGGTGATAGTATTGAGTAAAAAATTATTAAAAACCAATATTCGCAACAATTTTTAGTAATTAATATCTTGTTAACTATTGCGAAAATTGTAAAATGATAGAAGACTCTTCGACTCAGTTTAGTCCATTCTATTTACACAAAAGTGGTCAAAAATTACGAAACATCCAGAGTATAAAAATTTTACTCTTCACGTTTCCGCTCTAGAAAAAAAGTTATAATATGATCGATATATATCCTACTTAGATATTTTGATATACAAAACCAATTTGTGGAGGTCCTACATACTCCAGTTAATAGATTAATTAAGGATTAAGAGCCTTCGTTCCTAATCGGTAATACTTTTTTTCTGGAGCGCGCTGTAATTGTCGATTAATCGTCTGTCACTACCGCGGGCGCCCAAGTCGGTCGGGCCGCATATTATTTGTGCCCCACATACCAACATTTTTACGAGGAACACGGAGAGCTGTGCATGCGCGAGTGCCCCGAGCGTGGATCATAAATATGCGCAACCGTCATTTCCTTACCGGCAATATTAGATATGCCAATCTGCGAGAGAGGAAGGAGCAACCAGAACGCGACCGGCAATGGCGCGAGTCGTTTGCATAAATCATTGTCCTTTATTTATCTTGCCCGCAAGCTCACTTCATTCTCCGTGCGCGCGCGTACATATACCATTTTAATAGCTTAATAGCGTGTTGAGGATGAACGGATCGCGATAGATCTGATAGTCCGAGATGGTCGCGAATCCTTTGAACGCGAACTCAAAGCACGTCTCCTCGGCGAATGAAACGAGGGAACCAGAGGGAACCTCCGCGATTTGCAAGAGCCGTCAGTGTTTTCTTCCGTAAATTACCTACGCCTTCTTCACGGTGTGTTAACGCCAGGCCGACTTCACGATGAGTTCGCCGAGCACGTTGCGCAGACTCCACGATCTAAAATACTCCCGCCGATCAATATTCATAAAACTCTCGCGTTTCTGATGTTAACACTCCAAGGAGAACAATAAGTCACGGCAAACGTTAAAATGATGTTAAGATTAATCGTAAACGATTGAAAAGTACGTGACTTTTAGTGATCAGTTTGGACTCATTTTGACATCATTTTGATTTGTTCCGTTTCCCAAGAAATGTATAAAGGTCAACAAAAATTTTATTTTAATTTTTAATGTAAATCGAACAAAAAAAAAATTTTGTAAAAAAAAAATTATAATTTTGACTTTCATGACTTTCAAAATAAAGCCATTTGGACTTTCTCTTTATTTAGCGTGTTCCTTGTTTGGTTGGAACGCGATTCTCTCGTCGCACGTGTCTCCTCTCATGAAGGATCTCGTCTGACGTTCATATCGCATAAAGATCGCGTTTTCACGATGAGCGGAGGCGTAACGTAACGATATACCTGTTGAAAATGAAGGATAGCCATGGGCGTGCCTCGCGTAGAAATAAATTACAAAAAGTAGTATAACTTTGATGTGAGATAAATCGTATTAGATTACGAAGACTCCGTTGGAGAAAAGCATGTCCAGTAGTTGTCGAACGAATCGTTTGCCGACCGATCATGCGGAAATCGCCGACGAAAATAACAGTAAGGTCATACTCGGCGATAAAATTTAATCGCACCGCTTATCGAGCGCTTTTACTGTTTTTGTTTTTTTCTTCCCCGCGATTAATCGCGGATTCAAGAGTCAATGAGCGAAGGATGACCGGTCATCAGCGAGATGTTCCGTGAAAAATTGCAGAGCATTCGACAGAAAGGATGATTTTACTGAAGTATCTAAAAATGTAGTTAGACATATAGATCTAAAATAATTTTATTGAACCATCAAAATAATTACATAGAAATCTCAAATATAATATGAAGAGCAATGCTATAAAATGTTTTAACATTCCAGCATCTAGTTGGAGTGTTCTACATAATTATTTGGATGGCCCAATCAAATTTTATCTTCAGATCTGTAGCTAAATTTTTAAACTTCAACAAAATCGTCCTTTGTGTGTCTATTTCTATAATCGAGAAGCAAATCAATGTTATATATTAAAAGAAAAGTGTTTGTATGATATTTAATTACAATTGCATGGTAAAATAATTACATAATAGAAGCTCCATTTTTATAATTATTACTGCTATAATGTTAGTAATAATAATTATATTTTTTAAATTTTATACAGCGTAAACTTTATTTATCTGCACACCATTTATACGAACAAGTTCATGACTCAACTAAGTGCTTATATTATATAAACTATGATGTATAGGGTAATAAAAGCTTGATGTTCAATTTCAGTTTACTGAACGTCAGCTTCTGTTATCAGTGGAGAACTAAAAAGTGGAGAAGAGTTAGTGAACTTCCATTATCCGAATCCATTTGGTTCAAAATTGTTTTGTTTCTTGACAAGTTTAGAGTTTTACCGTATATACATATGTTTGTTTCTGAAAACCATTATAATTTTATAGTCGTTTTCGAGGACAATCATATATAAATTATATATTATATATATATATAAAATTTTCGTATAAAACTAAAAAAAAATACAATACAAACGATTTTTATTGAGATCATATATGTGAATACACAACAAGTAAGAGTTTTTAACTAGATAGTAAATAGACTACTATAAAAATATTTTATAATAGTAATAATAAAAAAATATAATTATATATTATTACTATTATAAAATAAAAAATGGCGCTCCTAACAATATTATTTTACCTACAATTATAGTCACAAATATCAAACACTTTTCCAGTGTGATAGTTTTTTTCGAAATTAAAAATATGGACCCAACTAGTCCCCAGAAAACGATCGAATCTTGGAAACTAGAGTTCTCGAAGACGTTCGCAACGCTCTGGTGAAGACACAATCGCGAGAGAATACCTTCAAGAGCTGATGCTTTGAACGTTTTCCACTCACGGCGCCCACACGAACAGAACGGGTATGACGCGACAAATCGATGACTCATGTCTCGACTAGGGCGGCCGTTCGGTCCCGACATGACATGCGATGTATAATTTTGGTTGTTTCCAAGGGACGAGCAACGCGCGCGGTCGACGGAGGATAGTATCGAACGTGATTCGTTTTTAAAGAAACAAATCTACGTAATCGTAGATACACTATTTTTGCCTCGCGCGACGTTTTCTCACGTAGATTACTGGTCGCGCTCTCTGACTCGCTTTTGCAATTATGCAAGAGACGGTAGTCTGGAGTGGAATTTGCGCGCGTCGATCTGCGTTTCACGCTCGCACGTTTGTTTTCATTTGTTCACTTTTGCGACTCGCGCAGCCTCATTGATTCGTCAGAATGTCTCGAGATCGACCTCGAAAAACGCAGCTCGCGATAATTCCGACGTTGATCGCACCTGCGCGTCCTTGGCAAGACAATCGCCGTGGCCTTGACATCGGAGGCGCCCGCGTATCGCGAGGGCGACACTTTCAAGAGGCACAATCTCGAACGATTGACGTTTCCAGCACAGCTTGTCGAAAATGTATTGATCAACATCGCGAAGCGCGTCGTCGTTAATAAATATCTTTCGCGCGGATGTAAACTGGAAAAGAGTTTAATAATAATTTACCGAATGTTTAGTGAAATAACGCCAATTATCTTATTTAATTAATATAACTAAAATTTATAAATTATTTTACTTTCCTAAATACTTTTTACATTATCATTTGTAATACTATAAATATTAAGAAAGTGAAAGAATTATAAACAATTAAATACATTTTATCTTTTAAAATCATATAATATAAATTCACAACAAATTAGAAATTAAGGTCGACTGACTCTGGATCTTTAGAGCTTAAATAATAATATTGGCAAAATAATTTTAATTACTAAATATTAATGAAATCTTTAATCGACATTACTTCGCTAAACATCTGGTAGCTATCGGCAAATTCATTTTTCTAGATCTGGAATGGAGAACAAAGGCGACATTTACCCTGGAGCATGTTCTGGTCAGGCGGCGGCCCCCGCCGATCGAAGAGGACAGGAGGCTCATTTTCGCGACGACGTCCAGCGGTGCCGTGCGCACGTCCTCGATAGAGCCGAGCGGCACCGAGCGGGTCCAGGTCCAGATTCACGAAGCAGCGCGGTGCGCAGCGGGAGGGCGACGGCGATGGCGAGGGCGAGGGCGAGGACGAGGGGCCGCCTGGCCCGTGCGCTCGGTGTGCTCGGTGCGCTCGGTGCGCTCGGTGCGCTCGGTGCGCTCGGTGCGCTATTGGCGCACGTTCGCCACGAGCGAGCCAATCGACGTGCGGAAACCTCGGGGACTCACGGGCCTCACCGGCCTCGGAGAGC